>VXBO01001544.1:401218-426274 GCA_013400135.1 Rhinoptilus africanus | reverse complement strand
GGCAGAGGGGAGGGGGTCTGGCCGGGGAGCCCGCAGGAGCCCAGAGTGGGGGGAAGCCCGGCCTTTGGCTCTGTCCTTCGGGGAAATCAACGCTGCAGTTGGCAATGCTTCGTCCGCGGACGCTGAGCCAAATCTAGGTGCCATGGAAATGGATGCGGGCTCTTCCAAAATCACAGCTGTTTCTTCTCTGCCTTCCTCACCTGAACGCCGCCGTTGCTGCTGAGGCAGAAGCCTTCTCCGTAGCTCCTGCTGTCCTGTTTTGCACCACCACCGCGCCAAGTCTCCATGTCAACTTGCTGTGTTCGCTTGCCCCTTTTTCTGAATGGCAGCTGCTGCGTGTGCGAAGTCCCTCGGCTCTAGGTTCTGATCTTTGTATCAGCTTATCCTTCCCTTGTTTATTCTGCAATTTTATAAACCTTAGAATGACTTAACGTCACAAAATTAAAAATCCGGTGCTTTAGTATTTTTGGTAGACTCCAAATTTCACCTGTAGGGATAATAGATAAAAAATGGTACTTCTCGTGCAACAACTGAGGCCTGAGACGCAGTTCCCAGTAGAGAGTATTCAATATTCAAGAGAGTATGCTTTTGTGGGTTGTTTTATTGTTGGGCGGTGGGTTTTTTTAAGGATTTCTTGTTCTTGATTCTTCTCTGATGCTCCCAGGTCTTTCCTCAGCCAGGTGGAAGGAAGAGACTGCTGTCCCAGCGTCAGGACAGGAAGGCAGTCTTCAAAAGCAGTGTTTCCAGCGCTAGTTTTCAAGCTCTTTTTTGTGTATCTGTACTGGTAATATTTCAAGGCCGTGGAATCTGCCTAAACCTGTACCTGAGATATAGCATAGGCAGGAAATTAATTTCCTTGGCCCAATGCTTAGCACACAGCTAACTTCCAGCTTTTCTAGGAAAGAGGAACTTGGGTTTTGTATGATCAGCCTCTCCTCTGGGTTTCTTCAGTGGGTTTGGTTCCTCAAAAAAAAAATTAACCTAATATCCTTTTTTTTTTTTGTGTACGTGTGCTCCAGTTTGTGACACTGCAGAAGATGCTGCATTGTAGGACCGCAGACTCCTGATGTGATTAATTTTTGTTTTCTCTTTCCTTATGTATTTTGCTTATCAGTTAAAAACAGTTAATAGCATTAGTATTTACTGTTCTCTCCGGCTGTTTGAGAAGAATGAGGCATCTGGGATTTCTGAGCAATTCTTTCAAGCTTCCTTTCTGCGGGCATGGACAGGGAACGATACATGTATTCAGTTTGTTTCATATTTTGGAGTTTACTTGAGTGCTGAGAGACAGAGTCTTAAAAGTGATAGGAGGTTAAAATGGCAGACTTGTCCTTTTTTGCCTTTCAGTTTTGCATCATTGACCTGTTGTGAACTGGCTCAGCTTGAACACAGTTAAAGGCATTTTGGCAGGCTGTCCTCATGTTTATTTTATGATATGCTCTAATTTTGAGGGTTTGATAAGGAATATTCTTAGGAATGTTGGTTTTTCTCTTCTTGCACTTCTCATGAACGCTTTCCCTGCTCCTGTGACATTGCTCTTTTTAACACTGAAGTATAAACACAAAGTGAATGGAAAAAGACCTGAAACGAAAGTAGGGGTGACTATGTCAGGTGCCAAAGGGTGTTTCTGGGTGAAGGTGCATTTCCTGTGAGGTTGTTCCTGTTCTGTCACTTGGGAGTAGGGAAAGAGATCTCCTTGAGACACTGCTCATAACACCCACTACTCTGTCCGCCGGGAGGAGTATATAAGGTATGCAAGGGGAGCAAGAAACTGTACAGGTTGCATAAAGCAGCTGCAAACACCACCTTGCTGGTCTTGGCTGAAGAAACTGGGGCTTCCCTGTTATCCTCAAAGCTCTGAAAAAGCTTGGACTTGAATCAGCTGCCAGCGACTGACTGCCCCTCTCCCAGGCCCTTCTCTCTGCTGCTAAAATGCCCGATCCTGGTGTTAGAATTTGAGACCACTGGGTCTTACTGGACCACTTACTGCCTTTTTTTTTTTTTCCTGCCTATCCTTTAACATTTACCATTCTCTGTGTTGGTTATCTGCTCGTTCAGTAGCTTAAAAAAGGCTAATCTCAGTGCTCTCGTTTGTCACTGTCATTTCAAAGGGTCCTCTGGAGTTCTGCATCTTTCACGCACCAGTTTTTGATTTCTCTGATCCATTACGAGTTTATGAGGAATTATGTGTCCACGCATGCTGTGCCATAATGAATCAGGGTTTTCTCCCCAAGTCTAAACTAGTGCAAATGGATCCTGTAACCGAAGCAAAAAAGTATGGGCAAGGATATTTCTAGATGCTCTCTCTCTGCAATTGAACCACAGACCTGAGGCTGATTTGCACAGTTTTGACTGACTAAACCACTTCAGAAACATTTAGTTGAATCTGTTCCATGCCGTTTTGGGAGTGAGTTTCTTTTGGGTTATAAGCCAAGTACAACAATCAAATGCAAACTCTCCAAAATGGTTTCTATACTTGAAATAAGCATCTGTGAGAGCATCTCAAATATAATTAAGTTGCAACCCAAACCTAAGCTGTATGGCAGACTGCATACAGAGGTAGTAGCGTGGACTTGGGCAAGTCCCTTGTATGTGAGTCCATGCTGCTAGCTGAAATGCAGAATGTCAACGTAGTACATTTGTGAAGCTTAGTTCAGGGTGTGTTTTAGGAGGATGCCAAGATGCTGGTCTGTCCCGGTGTCCACCCTTCTTCATGGTCTTCATTAGAATTCTATCTTACCTGCAGTTTTGTGCAGGAGAAAAAGTGTTATATTTCAGGCAGTGTAAGTCTCAAATATAATTTCTTCAATTGCAAGGAAGATGAAAAGGAAGTTTGCTTTTTGGAATGGATAAAGTTGTGATTGAAACCCATGATTTTAATAGGTGTGTCTGGAAGTGCTTTGAAAACTTCACAGCTGTTGGTGCCCCTTCCCCACCCTCAACAGTTATTTCACCTGTGAGAACAAATGGAAAATAAGGTTTTCCCCAGAGCATATGGGCTTCCAATTCCCCATATCTGTTTAACTTTTGCTGTAACCTTGCATCCCCATCTGCTTGGAAGTCCACAGAGGGCTTATTGTTCTAACAAGTAGGATAAGCACTAAAGTGTGCACGAGTATTAGAAAAGGCTCATTTATGATCATATTTTTAAAGCTGACATTTTGTTAGAAATATGATTCTTACACGGGAGAGGAATGGGCATCCTTGTCTGTCTCTGAAAATTTGTGTTTTGTTGGATTTAGCTACTCAAACCACAAAGCATGTGCAGTTGTAGAATATATGCATGCCTTGTGGCAGAGGGGCTGTAAGGTGTAGAACTATCTCGAGGCAGCCTGTACCTATTATTTGACAGAATAAAACTGTTGCTTAGTTCTGCTTTATTTAAAACCTTTTAGGTTATCTAAACATCTGTGTGAAACTGATGGCTATTGCGAAGGATTGGTGGCAGTCAGGGACTACCCAAATAGCAAGGGAGCTATTGCATTCATCTTACTGAGGTTCTTTTATTACAAGCCAGCAGCTAAAATCTAGCATCAGGCTCCTGATGTGGCTTTAACCTTTAAGTTCATGCGATAAGCTACAGCTTCTTAGACTCCCCAAATAGGTAAAAAAGGTGTGCTATTTGAAGTGTTATGGTTCTGAAATTTCCTTCCTGTATGTTAATTTCTCATTCCCTTGACTCTTTTGGTATCATTTTGTTGGTTGGTCAAGCAGAGGAATCAGAAAATGACTGAAGAATACCCAAACTGCTACTGTAAAAAATTTGTGAAATTTTTTGTGAGTTGATTTTTCACAAAAATAAATACTTCAGCTCACCACTGCAGCTTTAGTCTAGAATCCTCAAAAGTATTTTGGATTCCTTGGTGAAATTAGTAGAATTAGGCAGCAAAGTATTTTTGTGGATCTGATTTAGAATGTGTAGTTACTGAGAGGCGCGTGCCTACAGATTTTGTTTCATACTTCAGTAATGAAGTTGTTTGACTTCAGCAATGAAAATACCAAGCCGTTTGTTCTCTGTCAGCTTTAGCATATACCTACACATCAAGAGTCCCATCATCTCTTTCTTTTCTTTTGAGGTCATGAAACGCGTACGCACAGAACAGATTCAGATGGCAGTGTCCTGCTACCTCAAGCGCCGTCAGTATGTGGACTCGGAAGGTCCCCTAAAACAAGGGCTGAGGCTGTGTCAGACTGCTGAAGAGATGGCAGCTAATCTCACAGGTAATCCTATCATATTTTCCATCTATGCTTCTTCGCAGAGTTGTGAAAAGTGTGAGTATGTGTATTGGTAACTATGTGAATTTGTCTGCACGTATGGACAGCTGTTCTTTTGAAATAAAGAAATTTCCCAGTGCAAAGTTGGTGTGAGTTACAAATTTCTAAAGAGTGAAAATGTGGATGAAAGTGTAAAAAGGTGAGATTCATGGTCTGTGAATCAGCAGGCTGAAATAACAGGTCATGGTAGTGGAAAATGCCTATGTTGTATCCCAAAGGACATGAGGTCTGTTGAGTAGTGGTGCTTTGGGATGGAGGTGAGAAGAACGTACATGAGGAATTAAGTAGAAGTAGGAAAATCTCTTGTACCTTTGTACTCCAGGAGAGCTGTATCATCTGAAATGGAAGTGATACGTACTGTGTCTTTCTCTGGCCTTGTCAGCTTTCTAGTTGTGAAAGCTCTGGTCTGTCACTTGAAAAAAACACCCCTTTAGTGGATGAGACAGTTTATTTCCTTCCATGCCCTTTCTCCTGTTTCTTAAAGGCTTCTGAATGCCCTACCTGCTTTTAAAATCGTGTCTGCGGCAGTCTTCATTGTAATTATCATTTTTGTTATGACAAACTATGCTACTGCTTGAGCACATACAAATATTGAAAGGATGCAAGCAATGTGGAGGTTGTAAAAGTAATAGAAAATTCTGGCCTGACCTTTGGGTGAAAATGCAAGGAGGAAAAGTTTTCTGGTAGCGAAACTGCTTAGATTGTGACTAAGACAGGTGGAGATGTTAGTTACTTGTGATACAGCTTGATTTGACAAAACATCAGTTGCTGTATAACTCTGTGCTTGTAGGATGCCAAAATAGCTCTTTCCACCTCTAGAATATTTTGCTATAGTTGAATCCAGAGATGAGTGACTTGTGGGTAAGTGTCCAGGCTGACACTCTCAGGGGCCTAAAGGAAATTGGGTAATATTTCGTTATTAGAAGTGACTTACGTCTTCTTAGTACTTAGTACAAGAAAATGAAACTTCTTAGTACTTCTTAGTACAAGAAAATGAAAATTTTCTTGCTGTTTTCGGAGTAACTGTCGGAAGTTTGTTACAGATCCCTGAAATACTGAGGCAGATGGGGAAAGAATGAAACCAAAGTAAAATGCTGGGTTGTTTTTGATGTGGGACATTTTACGGGAGAGGTCAGTAGAAAGGTCAGTGTTGAAACAGGATTTGAACTTGGGACCAATCCATGCCAGGAGGACATGAGTATCTGAAGTAAGAGAGATGAACTAGATTGCAAGCTTTTGCATTCACACATGGCATCATGGCGAAAAAAAAAAGGTTTCAGTAAAGAGTGTGAATGAGCGTGTGATTGGGTTTTGTCTTTTTACTAATCATCCACCAAATGTTATTACTAAACTCTTCTTATTAGTCTGTATCTTCTTGCCAGTGCAAGGGTTTTGTGGCTGGTGATTCAGAACTTAGTCATCGGTTTTCTTTAGAACTGAAAATGGTCTGCTCTCATGTATTCAGCTGCTTACTAATTCTTCTTGTCAAACACACTCGTAGTAAGCTGTCAGTGAGCATGCTGCAGTTCCATGAATGACTGTTGAAAAAGAAAAACCCAGCTTGTACTTACTCTCACGACAGAGGCTGAAAATACTTTGTGCTGCAGTTATCTTAGTTTTGCAAACTGAATAAAAACGGACTAGATTCTAAAGCCTGCATTGCTTTATTTCGGGGAAAGCGATCAAGTTTTTTTTCTGAAGATGTTTTGCTTGTTCCTTAATAAAACTCACCTTGCTTTTTTCTGTTCAGCTCTTTTCTTTTGTTTGACTTCTAAATTAATCAGCCTATATAAATGGGAGAGTTACTTACTTCTGTTTTCAATTCTGTGATTTCTTCTTTCATAGTGAAAAGTGTCCTCTGGTTTTGGTTTTAAACAGTTTTCTCAATTTTACTTCGGCATTTCTTTTTGTTGTCTTCCAGAGTCTTTTCAGCCCTTCTCCATTGCTTCACATACTTGCTATGTCTGCACAGGTCTGTTTTCGCAAAATTTAGAGCAGTCCAGGTTGGAAGGGACCTTGAAAGATCATCTGGTCCAACCTTTCGTGGGAAAGGGAGCCCAGATGAGATTATCTAGCAGGCTATCCAGTCGCATCTGCAGTAAAATATAGCACAGAGCTTCCTGGTGACTAAACTATATTTCTGTAGAAAACTAGAAGAATATTTGAGGACAGAATGAGTGACTAAGAGCATGTTCTTCTAATACTGCCCATAGTATGCTATCGACACATAGGACTATCTGAAATAATGTGAAATTATATGTCGTCACACTCGCCTAAAAGAGGAATCAGTTGCTGTTCAGCAGCATTTACAGTTAGTCCCGCGTTTGTTAGCGGGAAGCAATGCTGCTTACAGCCAACACACAAACCAGGAGGGTATCATCGGTATCCCAGAGTTAGGAGTGAGTTCCTTTGAATTTTGTATCAGGTCACATAGCTGGCTGCAATTACTGGAAGGGAAGTCAAAGAACAGATGTTTCCAGTAGATGTTTTTATGACCACCAAGGAAGGTGGAAAAGGAGCTATGGTAGATTTATTAATGTATGAGAAAGATATAGCCAGTGTTTTATTTCCACCAGGAGGAAGTTACACCTGAAATTTTACTCTTGTTTTGAAATCAGTTGCAGTCTTGATCCTTCTTGCAGTTCTGGTTGGTGTAAAGTTTTGTGAAGGAGAAGAATGAGAATTTGAACTTGTTATAACTGTCTGGTATGTATGGTTCGTATACCATTTGCTTGATGATATTATTACTGAAAGAGTTGGGGCACGATGATTGCCTAGTCAAACTGTTCCAGGGTAGGTAGCCAAAGATGATGTTCCTCTTTCTGAAGCATGAAGTACATCTTAATTTTTGTAATTCAGTTGCTTGTGCAGAGAAAGTTTTGTAGGTGGCATGGAGGAAGCGCTTCATAAAGCCAAGGACAGTAAGTTGTGTTTGCATGGCACGAATGAGGTAGCAAGTCACTGCCATTCCTGCTGAAACGAGGCCGCCAGAACTCTGTGAAGAGTTGACCCTTGTACGTAACCTTGTGACGTAGCATAAAAGACAGGCCCTCATATTTCTGTTTTTCTCTGCTTTTACAGTGACTAGTGTCATATTTTCAGAAACTGAAAACTGTCACTAAGCGGTTTTGAGTAACTGCGTACATGCAGTTTACTTTCTCTTGCTGAATATTGATTATATTAAATTTTAAGTCTGAATAGCAGGTTTTTTTACTTTAGTTTTTAAGTAATATTGTTCTGTGAGCCTGGAGTTCTTACCAGCTTTGAGTTTCTGAAGCAGACAGGCTCTAGAAAGCTCAGTGTATCTGTACCTTTCAACAGGTTGTATTTGTTTATTTCTAAACTGATTTGAGAGAAGATAGAGAATTGGTGCTGGAATCTGTATATTGTTTTTTTCTGGTGAGGGGATGATGAGCACAGCCCAGCTGTCTGTTTCCAAAGCTCAATTCAGATTGCCCTGGAGAGTTGGTAAACATCCCTCCTGTGTTTGCATAAGCTCCAGGAAGATAGACCTGTGTCTTCCCAGAGAGAGAGAGAGAAGGGGGAGAACAGTGACAGGCTGCCTGTATGTACACCATGTGCTGATCTCTTTCTAATTAGAAGCATTGAGACAAGCTGGAGGCTGGCCTATCTCTCTTCAGCATGTGAACATTTGATGATGTTGTTTATAGACTTCCAGAGCTGTCAGAGTTGTGTCTCTGTGCGTGAGCCAAATGCTGGAACAAAAAGCGATCAATCAGGAGTAGGAAGGCAAAGAAAGAGGATGGAAAGCAGTGGGGAGCAGGGGAGGCTGAAAGAAGTTGAAGGAGTTGAGAGTAATGAAAATAGGTTTTGTGGAGGGGAAAACAGTTACGAATTGAAAAAAAAATTAGGAAAACAGTGAAATTCCTTGCCTTGCTCGCTCTTCTTAGAAAAGCAGATGAATAAACATATTAGTTATCGTTTTGTAACTTGTGTTTCTAATCACTGATATTTGTATATGCTTCAGGTATGTTGATGGGTGTCTCTAAACTCACACAAAATTCCCTGTTGGATTCTGAGAGGTTAGCAAAAGAGCAAATGTTTGGTGCCAGAAAAAAAGCAGCCAATTCCTTTTCTAAGTAGTTCAGAACCACTTTTATCAGAGTTGATACTGGTTCTGAAAATCAGTTTAACACCAGCTCAGAAGACTATAACAACTGGGTTTGTGGTCGGATACCAGCTGCCCTTTAAAATCCTCAGGGAAGAGGACACATTTTGATCAAAAACTACTAAGTGTTTGCTTAGAGATTCAGTGTGTTTTCACCACCACCACCTTCGGGAGACTAGTAAATGATAATGATTATCATTTGATGTAAACGATAATGACTGGGACAAGGAATTTCATACTCTGAGGTATACCTGCTGTCCAGGATGGTTGGTGGCTCCTGCTGAAAAAGAAACTTTGGAGAATGTTGTAGGTTACTTTCCTCATCTTTTCTGAATGCAAAGTAGTAAAACCACTGAGTATATTGTAAAACTGTTACGGGATCTGCAACAGTATTACTCTAAATTTCTTGGGAACTTGCAGTTGTGTTTGAAAACTTAAAAATGTGTTCTGAGGGGAGCAGGTGAGTTGCTGAGGTTTTTAGGGTTTTTTGTGGGTTTTTTTTAAGCTTCCAAGTATTCTTTCTCATTCATGGTCCATGTAGGTTGTTAATGCCATGTTTAGGTGCTTGGGACTATGTCATCCCTGGATGGTTTGAAAGATGAAATGTCGTCTTGGTGGCTGCATTACCTTGAATTTTATGAGATGCTTTATTTCCAGGCACACATGCAAAATTCCTTAAATCCCTATTTAATGTTTACTTATTTTATTTCACAGTCCAATCTGAATCTGGTTGTGCCAACGTTGTGTCTGCAGCTCCCTGCCTGGCAGAGCCACAGCAATATGAAGTACAATTTGGACGATTACGCAATTTTCTCACAGGTAAATATCAGGAAGCAAGGAGGAGGAAAGTAGCTGATTTTGTCATTTCAACAAGTAGAGGACAACTTAATAAAATTTAAAAAGCATGTCTAACAATCTTTTGATTTCTAGTTTTGAGGCTTCGGTTACTACAATTAGAAATACTTAATTTTTTTTTTTAGCTGTCATTTTCTGCGTGCTAAGTACCTCTGGCTTTTGTCTATAGCTGACTGTCCTTTCTTGTTCAAGCGTTTGGCTTTTGTAGATCTTGTAGACAACAACATACATAAGCAGGACAAGAAGGAAGATGATAATGTTTTATGTGAAAGGCAGGTAACTTAGAAATTAGCGTAGTTCTCTTCTGTCTCCTAGTTTAGGGCTTTTAATTTTATTCATAATTGGGTTATTTTTATGATGGTCTAGATTTTTAAAGGAGAATTTGTTCCCTTAAATCTGTCTGTAGTGCCTTTGAGACTGGAGCTATATGACTGAAAGAAAAAAAAAATCTCATTTTATAGCATGATGCACAAGGAAATCACAATTTTTCTTTTTTTTAATATTTTTTAAGTAAATAAATGAAAAAAGATACTCCTGGGAATGTCCTTATTTCTTCTATGAGTCCCAAATGTGGGAAACAGAAAGCAGATAGGATTTTCAGAGAACAGTACCAAGGAGGGTGAGGTTGCCACTCCTCCCGTCTTTGTGCACACCTACATTTGTCCAGTGTAGGGATTTGATCCCAGTGTGCATAACACTAGGATTAATATTCCTGGTAGTTGTTGAAGGGAAAGGGGGGAAGGCAGGCAGGAAAGCAGAGGCAGAAATAGTGAAGTCTTAGCTTTGCCACCTAGAGCAGTTCAACACCGTTGCACTTTAGTATTGGAGGTGAATCCATATGATTTAATAGATTTTTGAGAAGTATGATTGCTCTGTTCAGTGGCTTAAATATAGCTTGGAGAAGTACTAAGCATTTTTTTGGTGATCAGGGCAACTGTTTTCATCTCTTTTGTTCCTCTTGCTCAGTTTTGATTTCTTACACATGTGAACTGCTTCTGTTTCTGCAAAAGAGTAACTTACCAGCCAGCCACAAGGCACTGCAGGACACTTCCCATTTCTGTGATACCTGCCTCCAGAGGCACTGAGGAGTGGGCAGAGGACTAGGACCCCTGAATAATTTAGGAATGACTCTAGAGGTCTCTAGTACAACCAGCTGCTCAAAGCGGGGCAAGATGAGAGTTTGATCAGGTGGCTCAGGGCCTTGTCCAGCCAGGTTTTGAAATATCAGAAAGTGCAGAAATTGCTCTGTCTTAGCTGTGATTTGGTGAGAATTTTTCTTGCAGCAGCTTCTAGTCCTTTCACTGAGCACATGGGAGAAGAAGCTGGCTCCTTTTGCTCCATAATGTCCCACTGGGTACTGAAGGCAGCAGTGGGATATCCCCCTATTCTTCTCTAGGCTAGGCATACCCACCTCCTGTAACCTTTCTTCGCATGTTCTTGGGAACATTTTCTTCATTCCTGTTTCTGCCAACTTCCCATTTCTTCCCTTTTTCCCCTGCTGCAGAGTGAGGTCCTTCCTCTTGTTGTGTTTCTGGACTAGAGCTCCTGCAGAGTGGAGAGCACCTGCTGGCTGCTTAGAACTTTTACTACATACAGACCACTGGTTTCACTCGCCTTGGCCCAGTTTCAGTGGGACAGAAAGGAGAATGATGCCTAAGTATGCAAATATACGCCCTGCACTCTCACTCTGTAGTTACTCATATAGAAATGGGAGAGAGGCAAAGTATGGAGCAGAGAAAGTCTGGGAGAGTGCTCAACAGGAGAGGAAAAGTAACCTAATGGAAAGGGGAGAAAAAAAAAAGAGTATGTGTTGGTGAGTGGCAGGAGGGAAGAACAAGTTGAAAAGAAGCAATGCTGTTTGAGGACCAGCAATGCCTATTTTGTTGCAGTGATTTGGTCCTCTGGTACCTCGTTATTCTGTCCCTGTATGCTGCCATAGTGTTCTGCGGCAGGGCTCTGCTCCTTACAGCTCCCTGCAGCGGCCTGAACGTGGCAGGGAAGCAGCCCCAAGAAGCTGATGCAGCAGGGGTAGCGCTGTGGCACAGATTAGTCTCTGCAAGGTACAGCACAGCCTAATCGGGAGTTTGTTACACTGTGTACTAGGAATTACTGCTGGGATTTGCCTTGGCAGAGAGAGCCGGGGAGAGAGAGAGAGAAAGCACACACATGAGCAGGCACAGAAATGAAACAGGAGCACAGCGTATTGCAATACGTTTTGGAAACCGTAGCTTCTTTTTCCCTGAAGACAAATAATTTCCATCCAAAGCATCACATGCAAGTGTTATTGAAGCTGAAAGGAAGAAAAGCCACCAAAGTTCAGTCCTGCACAAGTTAGGTAAATAATTCGGACTTAAACATGTGAAATACTATTTTACATTTTTAAAATCCGTTTATTGCAATAAACAGAGTGTAGATACATAGGGGAAGAATTCAGCTGTCATGTAGTTTTGAGGTGGTAACTTAATAGCCGGCCCACACCTAAAAGGGGTTTTGAAATCTCTGCGTTTTGTTCTGACAGCATACTTCACTGACCCGAAAATCTCTCTTTGGATCTGTAATAGGAACTGTGTATCCCCTTTAGGTGACACAAGAGGTTCATGTAGATACACCAACAAAAGTCTCCTCTTGCTTGCTCTGTGATGGCACTGTCAAGGCTTTTTGCAGTAACTGTCCTTGCTTTGTTTTATTCCCAGTAGAATGTGGACTGAGAAATCATTCCAAGTTTTTTGCTGTTTTTTTAATATAGATTCAGATTCTCAGCACAGCCATGAAGTGATGCCTCTTCTGTATCCCCTCTTCGTCTACCTCCATCTGAACATGGTCCAGAATGGCCTAAAAAGCACAGTGGACAGTTTTTACAGCCGCTTCCATGGCATGTTCTTGCAGAATGCCAGCCAGAAGGATATCATTGAGCAGTTGCAGACTACCATGACTATTCAAGATATCCTGTCCAACTTGAAGCTCCGGGCTTTTCTGGACAACAAGTATGTCATCCGCCTTCAAGAGGACAGCTACAACTACCTTCTCCGCTACCTCCAAAGTGACAACAACAACGCCCTGTGCAAAGTCCTGACCTTGCACATTCACCTGGATGTGCAGCCTGCCAAGAGGACTGACTACCAGCTCTACGCCGGTGGGAGCTCCTCACGCAACGAGAGCAATGGCCTGGAACCCAGCGACGTGCCGGCTTCCATTCTGCAGAACGAGGCGGCGCTGGATTTACTGCAGGACAGCATTAAACGTGTCAAGGATGGGCCCCCTTCCTTAACAACCATCTGTTTCTATGCCTTCTATAACACGGAGCAGTTGCTGAACACTGCAGAGATTTCACCAAATAGCAAGCTGCTTGCTGCTGGGTTTGATAATTCATGTGTGAAGCTGTGGAGCCTGCGTTCCAGGAAGTTAAAATCTGAGCCCCACCTTGTTGATGTGTCCCGCATCCACTTGGCTTGTGACATCCTGGATGAGGAGGTCTGGATACTTTTTTCTTTTTCTTTTTTTTTTTTCACCCTACCCTTTCTGCTGAGGATTTTGGGCATGCATTGTGGAGTATCCAGTTATGTCTTAAGGGACTGTGAGGCTGTTCCACAACTCTTCTGCCTTGATGCACAAATTTTATAGCTTGCTCTCACCCTTGTTCTTTCCTGCAGTAGTTGTAAATGCTGCACTGAGGTGCAGTGAGTCTGTGCTCGGGTCATAGTTCGTTAGTCCTGGGTGCTGATGTTCTTCCTCCAGCTGTCCTTGAACAGATGACAGTACACAGGCAGCCCAGAAAGGACAGGTGACTAGAGAAGGCTCCCTTCCCTGAGGAGCTTTCTTAAGGATGGGAAGATGAAACAAGGAAACGTGAACAGTAAAAACACACTATGGTGTATGAAAACTAAAAGGAAACTGGCTCAGAACAACCAGTCAGAAGGGTGGAGGGAAGGGGAGAGAGGCAGGAAGAAGAAAATAAAGACAAAGTAAGGAAAGAGCCAAAGGAGGCTGGTCTGAGACCTTGGGAAAAAGGAGGGATGCCTAAGTACAAAATTGTATTTAAGGAATCACCTGAACCAGAGGTGAAAAGTTATCGTGGAAAAATTACGCAAAATGTCTCAGTTAAGGAATCTGTGGTGTAGAAACTTCAGAGGCTTCCCACTTTGGAGTGCTGGAGAGAAGGACGGGGATGTGTGTGTCTTCACGTGCCAGGCTAGATATCATCTAGGTTTGTGGGGGTTTTTTTGCCTTCTAGTCACGCCCTTCCTCCCCTTTCGCCACAGCTGCCCACGTAGCATCTTATATCTGGTTAGAGATCAGAATTTGTGACTCTTCCTTTGTTTAATCACTCCCCTCTTGAAGGAAAAAAAAAAAGCCTCATTTGTTCCTGTGTTGAGCATTTAGCAGGAGGAACATCCTTTTTTCCACTGTTTTTTCTTCTCTCAAAAAATACCTAGTGGACGGGTTCTGTTTATTTTGGAAGGGTGCAGAGAGTTTGCTGTATGAAGTGATCTATGGTTAGGGATCGCCTTGTTAGTCAGTTTGAGAACTAGAGGCAGGCATCCAGGTGAGGTTAACCCTTTCTGCAGAGTGAGCAGGTAAGTGGGTCAGATCCGCCCGACGTGGAACTATGGACTTGTTTTAATTATAAGCTGCAAGAGTTCATAGGACACATGACTGTGTGTCCTGCCTGTCATGGAAACCAAATGTCAATAACTTGTGACAGAGGAGAGTTTCTCTGGTAAATCAGTAGGTCACCAGATTATAGAAAAGTGAGATATTGCCAGTTTATCAGGAGTGTGTGTTAGCTTTCTTTGGCACGTAGGCACATACCTGTATATCGTACGTGTATTATGAAACAGCTGTGGAAGCTTGAGTACAAATGGCTCTTGTTGGCTATTTAATATTTTGTGTATCCTGCAGTATTTATGCACAGGTCTAAAACCAAAAACTGGTCAAAGACCAGCACAGATCAAAGTCATCATTGCCCTGAATAAGTTCCACCACCACCAAAACAAATAGTGACCTGATCAGGAGTTCAAAGTTAAGGGAGGATACCAGCCTGAACACACTGATGGTTATGTGTCCTGAATGCAAATGAAAGCCTATGGACTACAAAGGAAATAAATTCCAGTATCTGGAAGCCCTTGGTGAAAATACATAGGCACCTCCAGGGTCGCAGGTGGGAACAGAACAGCACCCACTTGGGTGCCACGGGAGTAGAAACCACGTATACAGAATAACTTGTGAGGATGTTAAACTTGTCTGGGTTTTTGTAAGATTTCTTTATATTGTTTGTTTTGGTTGATTTCTATATTGTGTAACTAGATTTGGATTCTGTATTTAAATAGTAGTCCCTGAAATAATTAATCCTCAGACTGATTTCTGATTTGCTGCGAGCAAATAGATCCATCTCTTTATGAAGAGACAGAAGTCTAAAAGTATGAGTTTCAGTGGTGGCAGTTTCAGAGTGGCATTGCAACTAGACTATTGGGTTTAATAACTCTTTTTGTATGTATATAAAAATGAAGTTGAGACGTGGCAAAAGTGGTGGAGAACGATGCTTTTTCCTAGTCTATGTAAAGCTTTTGTGTCAGTAAAGTCAAAGTCAGCTACTAGGTGTAGTTTTAATGAATTTTGCACAGTGTGATGCCCCAGTGCACTTCACGGGTGTTGTCTTGCTTCTTGGGAATAGGGAATCTTTGGGGATAAAGTAATTCTGTTTTCTTTATAGTGGCATCTCACAAATGCCACTTTATAGTCTGTCTTACTTAAGGTCCACTATAAAAATGCAGTCATGCAGCTGAGCACATGGACGTATTTTTTTCTGTTTGCAATTTTGCCGTTCTTATCGCTGGTACTACATAAATCAACAACAGAAAATAATACTCTCAAGTATGGAGAGTGGTCACCTTTAAATTCTGTGAAGACTAGGACTTGACCCCATTGAGCTCTGCTTCTAAGATCTGCTTGTGAGTGGCAGCGGTCCTTCAAGTGGTAGGGAGCAGGAATGATGCTGACACCTTGGTGGATGGCAGATGGGAGGGAATTCTGGAAGGAGCAGTAAGAAATGTCCTGTGAAGAAAGCCACGGTATCTAGTCCCTTATCTTTCTCTCTTAGATCCCTACTGTAGGCAGGTAAGAGATCTTCCCTTTTGACATCTTAAGAGCACTGCAGGATGAGAGAGATGATGACATACAGGGAAACCTGTAAGTTAGGAAAAAATGGGGGGGAATGGGCGTGAAATGTTTGGTTGGGGTTTTTAAGTTGTCATTGTTACTTTTTGAGGCTCACTCCTGAGATTTTTGCTGGGTGGAAGATCAAGATGATTTTTGTCAGCTAGATAATGCTTGCTGCTCTCAAGGTTAAATGCATCAGCAGTAAATTTTTCTGGGTCCAGATGACTGTCATGCAAAATCCATTACTGATTTAAGTAATAACTGAGGAGTTGGGCAGTCTGTCCATAGGTGTATCATTTGCAAAGTGTCCTGTGTAACAAAACATTATAACTCTTTTGTTCTTTTTAGTTTCTTAATAATACAATTTTTAGGAGTCTTGTACTTGCTCAGGAAGATTTACAGTTCACTGTTGAAGAGTAAATTTTTATTTTGGCTCATTTTAGTAGTGTTGGTAGGTTTTCCAGTTCTGTCCTATTACTTAAAATCTGTTTTGATAGTTCTTCTTTTCAAAATGAATAGTACAAATAATAAACGGTAGCTTTTAGTGCATGTGTGTAGGTTATTGATTAAAATATAACTTAATTTCTTGTCTGTTCCAAGGAAATACAAATTGTTCATGCAGTGGTTGCAGTAACCACTTCAGAAGGAGCTAATGGATATCTGGATATTGCCTAGTGGTATGTTATATCCAGGAAACACATTCAGTGAGTGAAACTGGAATCCTAAAAAAACATGAAGAGAGATTCCCTGCCTCCCTGCTGATTTATAACACAGGTTGTAACCTTTCTGTAGCTGCTGTAAAGGCTAACCTACATGGTAGTAGCTGTGGGATGCAAGGAAGAGTGTGCTTGATCTGACAAAGAAATGAAGCTTTGTTCTGCAAGGTAGTAATTTAGTGGCTAAATTTCCAGCTGCTCTGTTAATCTGGTCAGCAGACTAACTTGGATAGGGAGGAAATGGAAAAATTTAGTGACTCAGAAGCATTATAGGTACGCTTGCTGTCTTTGGTGAGCTGTAACAGCAGTGTGCAGTTGTTATGCTAAGTGGGTGTCAAGCAGAAGTCAAAGATAAGATTTGCTACCTGTGACCGCATAGGAGCGTGGTTTTCAATGCTGCAGAAGGCATTGTCGAGTAAGCTGCCACTGTAATACAAGAAAAGAAGAGTAGGTCTTTCTAAGAGAGAGAGAGTATGTGCTTGCAGACAGCCCAAGAAGCCCTGTATGAATTTGAAGGCATAAAATTAAGTACCTGCACTCGCAGAATTTACTGAAAACTGTAGTACAATATAAGTAACTTGAATGGGCTTCCACTGGTAACTTGTCAGGAATCTTATGGTCATAATTAAATAGTATAAAATGCTGCAGGTATCACCCACTCTCCTTTAATGTGGTAACATAGCCCAGAGATGCTGCGGATTCCAGCAAGCAATGCTCTATCTGAGGTAGAAAAAGCAATCTGAATAAGAATGGGGCTTTGCATGCTAGAGCCTGCAATTTCTCTCTGCCTCACCTCCATAGTAGAGATGAAGTTGGCTGCCAGCCACATCATAAAACTCCCATGGGCACCGACTGCTCTGAAGAGAATTAGCATTGCTAAACACAGCTTGCTGCCTACCGCTGAACACGCAGCTGAGACGGGAGAGAAGCGCCAAGCTAGCTAAGGCAGAGTTTGCTCGCCTCTAATGTGAGATTTGAAACCGCTGGAGGAGAAGGGCTTTCAGGACTATTGCTAAGCCTGAAGCAAAGCTGTCTGTGGGTCCTGAGGTCGGAGGGATGGGAGATGTCATGTCAGCCAAGAGAGCTGCTCAGGACGCACCGACTTCTGCTGGTCATCAGCAGTCCGGCAGCCCTGGGGAATTGGTTTCCTCTCAGGGCAGGAAGTGCTCCTTTGGCAGGAAACGGGCCAGTTTGTGATGATAAAAGTTAAAGGGGCTGCTCACAAACAAAAGGGCGTTGTGCTGAATTTGAGGTGCAGAGATTGCCTGCGGATGAGCGTTACTAATTCAGTACTGAGGAAAAGCGCCTGCCTGACAGCCCTGAAGAAAGGCGGTCTCAAGCTTAAGTTCTCACACAGGTGCACCCCAAGCCATGGTTATCTCACACTCTGTCAGTGAGACCCCAACTTGCTGGGCAAGGACACGCACTCTCTTAAGTTGAGATTTGTTGGAAATTGTGCAATCTGTAGCCTTTGATTGTCAAGAGATGCTCCTTCAGTAGACTTTCAGAGGCTCTAACCCTCCGTTGGGAGATTCCTTTAGCACAGCTCACTGAAAAGTCTTTAAATGTGAAGGCCTTTACTTGTTGACTGTGCTCTGGTGCTTGAATTGGAGAATTACAGCATGAAAAGGTTACCAGTGCCATCCTTTGTGTGATTATTCATCATCTCCTTCCCGAAAATAGATCCTTTGACCTAAATAAGCTGCATACATTTGCTGTTCTTGAAGGCTGAGGATGTGAAAGCATCCAGATGGAGCTTGCATGGATTCAGATACTGTGGCCTTACTGGGTTTCTGTTCACGTGTGCGACTAAGAAGGAATGTCCGGCCGACAGCGTGTCAAATATGCTTTGTCTTTCCATCTCCTGCCTTTTGTTTAATACTTCTGTGTTTCTTTTTCTCTGCTGTGAGATTCACTTCCAATAATGACCACACCAAAAGAGCAGATGCCAAGATCTGTTTCAACATCTTAGCCAAAAGTTTAGTAGACAGCGGATAGGGAATAAGCGTATGTTTTAGCAAGTGGAAAAATGTCATAAAATGCTGCTTTTTTTTTTTTTTTTACCCCTATTTGCGTACAATCCCAAGTTAAGGTTCCTTCTGGAGTGAGCACGAGGTGACCCACCTTTACATAAAGTTTTGTCTCTCCATCTCTTTCCACATTAACTTAGATGTAGCAAACACACTCACAATGTTTGTGCCTTAGAGTTGCACAAAATATGCCATGTCTAAAATAACTTCTTCAGTATTAATACCTGCCTGTTTTCCTCATGGCGGTTCCTGTATTTGTCAAACAGATAAACATGCTTTCCTTTCTTGTTTCTTTTTCTCCTCCCCCAACCAGGAGGAAGAGGACGACAGCACAGGCACAGAAATGAAGATCCTGAGAGGTCACTGTGGACCTGTGTATAGCACGAGGTTCCTTTCAGACAGTTCAGGACTCTTGTCTTGTTCTGAGGACATGTCCATCAGATACTGGGACCTCGGAAGTTTTACAAACACTGTGTTGTACCAGGGACATGCCTATCCTGTCTGGGATTTGGATATTAGCCCCTGCAGCCTGTACTTTGCCAGTGGCTCCCACGATCGCACCGCAAGGCTCTGGTCATTTGATAGGACGTACCCGCTGCGAATATACGCAGGCCATTTGGCGGACGTAGACTGTGTCAAGTTCCACCCCAATTCCAACTACTTGGCGACGGGCTCCACGGACAAAACTGTGCGCTTGTGGAGCACTCAGCAAGGCAATTCGGTGCGTCTTTTCACTGGGCACCGTGGCCCTGTGCTAGCGCTTGCCTTTTCTCCCAACGGTAAGTACCTGGCATCAGCAGGTGAAGACCAGCGGCTAAAGCTGTGGGACTTGGCCTCAGGAACTCTTTACAAAGAACTGAGGGGGCACACGGACAACATAACCAGCCTTACTTTTAGCCCCGACAGTAGTTTAATTGCTTCAGCGTCGATGGACAATTCGGTCCGGGTCTGGGACATTCGGAACACTTACTGCAACGCCCCTGCAGATGGGTCTTCCAGTGAACTCGTTGGTGTATATACCGGACAAATGAATAATGTACTGAGCGTACAGTTTATGGCCTGTAATCTTCTTCTAGTGACTGGAATTGCACAAGAAAATCAGGAACATTAATTATTATTTTTTTTCTTAGGGAAATGGGTGGGTGTATTGAACGCCAGAGTCCATCGCAAGCTGAGATTACTGACTGTGAAACACTTTTCTTCCTCTGCCCCCTTGACAGGCATGTTCAGACTGATGCAAATGCTTTAAAATGTCTTGCCCGCAAAAAGGCTGTACTGTTGAATGGAATAAGGGAAAAAAAGAGGAGTGAGGAAAATACATATACATTCTAATCTTGGACTTGTAGGGATGGGGAAAAGGGGAGGAAATCCAGTAGCTTGGGGAAACCAAAAGCCTGGTCCAAACAAACAAAACTGCCAACCAGATAAGCTGCTGACCTGCACTTAAATATCCTGCATTGATTTATGGGCACATCTTACCTACTGTTAACTGAGGCTTGAGTGTGTGGAGAACTACTGGCCCAGTGTTTTTTGTTTTGTTTCGCTTTTGTTTTCCTGGTATTGCAGAGGACCAGCTTTTTAAGACCCTTATATTAAAAGAACATTATGTATTTTCTACAGTGATAGTGGTCCTAAATGTTACAGCTCCCTACAGCACTTCTGGAATATTTTGGACTAGATAAGTAGAAAATACCATCTTTCTTTTTAGTAAGGGTGTGGAAATCTGACCTCAGTTGGGGCCCATCTCTGCATTGTCATTTGGGTTTGCTTCCTGGTACTAGCTGTGATATTTGTATTTATGTTCCATTAATTAGGAATCTTTCTGAGTCTGGTTGCACTGTGTTTTGAGGATGGGAGGACAGTGGGGGCAGAGCAGTGGCTTTAAGACTAATAAACAACTTGCCTTGACTGCAGGGAGGGCACAACAGAATTGAAGCGGATAAGTTTGGACTCCTAATGGAAACAGGGCATGTCAATCCACCACTGCACCTCACAGAAATATTTCCATAAATGGAAGTTGGCAGTTTAGGGAGAGGGGGACAGGGAAAGAGAGAGACACAAAATGACATGGGAAAAAATAGTATTACTAAATTATTGTGCGTACACGGAGGCAGCTCTGCCAGTGTTGGATTTTTCTCAAAATGTTGCAATATCAGTTTCATGAACACTTTGTGAGATAAATCATCAGCATTTACAACAAGGATCTATGGAAAAAGCACGTTCTAGTTTGTCATTTGGAGAGATTAAATATTTCTGCTTTCTGGAAAGAGTTATTTTGTATTTTGTTTTCTATTAAAAGCATTTAGTTTAAAAAAAAAAAAATGGTTTGGTCCCTTTCTGGGAAACTTGTTCTGACTTGCATGGGAAGGAGAAGGCAGGAGCATGCTTCTCCTACGCTGCCTGAGGCAGAGCCTGCTTGGCACGTGGAGGCTGGATCTGGTGGTCTCGCTCGCTTGGTGTGTGCTGCTTTGCTATGCCCCTACTTGCTTTCCACAGAGCTGACTTGGCAGGTCATGGAGTAGGGTATTGACACAGCTTTGTAGGTCAGCTGAAATGCTTATGGAGGATCGGGGTACCCCTTGAGGTTGACACTGTGCACCAAAAAGTCTCATTCTGTAGCACTGCGTGACATTCATTCTGCAGTTTGATGTTCTGAAATGCCTCTTTCAAGCAAAGGCACAATGCTAATATTTTCTAGGTAGGTTGTCGGTATTAAGTGATAATTCCCTTCAGTTTCCATCAGACCTTCTGGACTTTCATGAGAGAATTCTCTTGAGAACACCCAAACAATCTAAGAATTTAGATGACCGCTCACAATTGCCCCCCCCCCCCTTTTTTTTTGTTAGTTTTCTTCCTACTTAGCTTGATAAATAACCAAAACCTTCTATCAGAAAAGTTTGACCTTTCTGAGATTGGTAACAGTGTGTGCTGTGGCTCAGGTCGGCAAGTACCAGGATCCCCTCTGTACTCTTGGAGTTGAGTGTCACTGCTAATCTTCTGATGGCTTGTTATCAAAAGTGTGAAGCAGCTCAACAATCCCAGACCAGGATCAAGCATTTTGAAAATAAAAAGCAGTGTGGGAGATGGTGGCATTGCTGATGCTTTGTGCTATGCAGGTCTCTCGAGAGACCTCCTCCTTCAGATCTATTGAGCTGATACTGCTCAGCAGTGTTCACTGGAACCCATTTTGCTGTTTGTTGCCTATGTCCTGAGCAGTCTTTAGATTTAGAGCAGCTGGGCTTTCAGTCCTGAAGTAGAGCAAACAGCAACCAAGGCGGGAAGGGGGGAGGAAATACAGAACTGTAGGTGACGTGGGCAGAAAACAAAGTTTTCCTTTAAAATACTATTTCTACAGTGGAATTGGGCTTTTTATTAGTTGGGTGATTCTGAACTATTTTGCATACAAAAGCGACGAGTAAAGACACTTAGGAAGCAAATCCTTTTATGCATATATAGCCTAAAAGATGTAAAAGTGATTTCTGAGGTGCTGGAAAAATAATGTCACTGTCACATGTTTCAAACCTACAAACATTTGTGTATTGCATGGACAGGTTTTGGTGCTCATAGAAGGCAAATGTTTGAAAGCAGGAAACCAGGAAATAATCTAGACTCTCAGAAATGTCTGCAGTTGATTGACAGGCTGAATTTCAAGGCAGAATTGGAAGGACAGTGGGAGGAAGGAATACCTTTAAGTCTACCAAAATTTGGACCATAATATCTATTTTATTTCAGAAATAAGTCTGCATTTGCACAGACCCCTTCTTTTTCTGCTTTAAATATATACACAAAAGCACAAAAGCATTTAAGTTGACATGGTTACGCACTCAAATATTAAAAAGTGTCATATCAGGGACTGTTGCTGCTTGTGAGTCTGTGCACGAGGCAGTTCTCAGTCACATAACTGGGTACTCCTTCCCCTGCCAAGCTCTGCTCACTTCATGCGCCTCCTGGACGATGCGCAGGGCACCAGGCGCTGCGTGGTACCAGGCAGTGGCTAACAGGAGATGCTCAGAGAAAGAGAGCAGATACGTAGTGACCCTTCCATGGTTTGCGCACTCCTGTCTTCTCACAGTTACTGTTCGCTGGTTTGGGGTTTGGTTTGGTTTTTTAGTAGGCCTCCAGAGCTGCAGGCTATATATCTGCAATAATTGCTGGTGGATTTAGTTTCCATTAATTTTATTCTCATCCCTTTTACGAATGAACTATATACTTGTAGCTTCCACAGTTTGCTGCAGCGTGAAGTTCTACACCTTGATTTTAGTGTGGGGGGAGAGGAAGTATTTCCATGGTTTTGATGCCATTTATCTGATAATTTTGTTCTGTTCCCTAACCTCTTGAATTGATAAAGGCATTAAACAGCAAAACACCCTTTCAAAAGGTGTCAGGTAGTCCAGGCCACAGTAAATAGAGGCAAAGCTGAAGTACAAGCCCATGCTTAGTCATTGCATACTGATGAAAGGAAAAGGTATTTGCTCTAATAAACAAACTGCTTTGCCCATTCACAGGGCTATGTTAAAGTTGCCCTTCCCGCTTTTAACAGTGTCATCTCCTGAGCAGCGTGCTGCCACACTGGTCAGTCTGAACGGCTTACTTCCCCAACGGTGAAGTTCATCCTGTTCCTCCCCGTTCTGGTTCCTTTGGGAAAAAGCTGTTTCTGACAAGTGTCTTAAGTCTAAAAATATATTACAGAAATGATATTTCCATTAACAGATCCTTTGGGTTCGCCAAGAAAAATAAAAAAGACTTCAGGCCGTTTTTGCTAAGCTTCTTTCAAGTGGGGCTGCCTGTTTGTTAGTCCTCCAGGCTCAGTGGGTTCTTCAACAAAGTCCTGAAATGGCCTTCCTTCTGAGCGGTGTCTAATTGCTCATGGTGAGGCAGACTCTAAAACTGTACCATTACAAGACACCGATGTGACAGTTAAATTAACTGCCTGGATGTCCCTTGCCAAAGACTATCCCGTCATGCTGCACGTTAGCAATGGGATTTTTTTAAAAAGTACTGGATAGGAGCCCAAACTGACTGAAATAACTCAACAATGCTCACCGTGCTCAGTGTATTTCAAGTACAAAATGCTGGTAAAATTTGTCTCTGGACTGTTAATCTTTTTTTTAACAATTTTAAACATGCGTCTAGCTTTCTGTTTCCTGGACGCTGCTATACAACAGCACTGAGCAGCAGTTACGCAGAGAAGGTGGTATATTCTCTTTCAGTGCCCGGTTTAAGTCAAGGCGTTATCCACCGTGTCTGCCATCCTGCAGAAATGTTCTCTCGGGACAGTGAAATTCTTGAACAAGGCAGCAGTGGAAGCTATTTCTATAACTTGATATCACAGGTGTTACTCCGTAACTAAAGCACGCAGCCTCTTTTCAAACAGGAGAAGGGATCAGCTGCTTTAAGCTGAGGGTGAGACAAGGAAGAGGACTTCAGAGCTGCGCTTGCTTTATCGGTAGCCCTGCTTTCCTACCTAGTCCAAATCTCTGCAGTTCCAGTTAGGATAAAATTGTCTTCTCTTTGCATAAGTTTGTGATCTTCAGCGGAGTCATGGTCTTCTGTTTATGACAAGCCTGATAACAAAAATTCTTTAGCATATACAGCCAGGGAATCAGACAAGAACGGGACTTCACGGTTTGGTGGTGTGTGAACATATAGGTTATGACATGGACAGTGCTCTGCTGACACTGCCTGAGAAGAGGAGGAAGAAACTCTTTCTCTGAATACCTCTATCCCACCATCAAAGGGAGAGGCTGTACCAGTATTGCTACCCCAGCTCTGAAGAACAGGACGGGAGGTGGCACAGAAGCTGTGTGTGTCAGGGACTACGACCGTGATGGTACTTCCTTGCTACCACTTCTTCCCCCCCCACCAGTAGCGATGCTTCTGTTCACGCTGCTACACATCATGCACTGACACCGACTCCAGCAGCCCTGGTAGGACAGCAGGGCTGGTCAGGCAGCTTGTTGAAATAGTCAAGCTGCCTTCCTTGCTCATAAATTGCTTGTAAATATTTCCTTAATCAAGCACGTTTGGTTTTGTTGTTTTGGTTTGGCTTTCTTGATTTCACTCCCTCTCCCCCGTGGCTTAAAATTGTTTAACAGGGGTAGTCTGTGACATACTGAACTACCTGTTTTCATCTGAGAGAAGCCTTTGATCTTGGGATATTTGGGGGATATGCTGAACCCTCTGCCCCCAATTTGGAAGGTGCTAGATAGGACTCTACTTCCTTTCACACTTTGGTGAGCAAGGTACCTAGACAGAAGCAGTGAGTGCGGCGGTTCCATTCGGTGGCGCAGTAATGCTCCCACTGATGCATGCAAAAGCTGGTTGCAGGTGAGTCTCAGGAAGTTCCTAAAAGCGATAGATAGAGGAGAGGCAGGTGGGAGCTAAGGGGAACAAGGCCACTAGATAACAACCCACTCTTGCCAGAAGCAGTTTCTTTGTCTCTGGACAGCAGTGATAATACCTGTCCACTCTGATGTCTGCCTTAGGCCAGCCCTGGACCTGGCTTTGCAATAGCTGGTGATGTTTCACAGTTCATGGAGAGGGAAGGGACAGTGCAAATAAGGGCAGGAACTGCTGCAGTGATAAACAGGGGTCACACTGTAAGACAATCCCAGGCAAACCAGTGCCGACCGCATCTGGAGGACAGCCATTTGTCTGGCATCCAGAAAAGGACAGCAAAACTCATGTAATGACAATTTGCCCTTTAGAACTAGCACAGATCCTTCCGGAGCTGCATGTAGTTCAACACCAGAAAGCAGCCAAGCCCAAACTATTAGCTTGGACATCCCAAGGTCTGGAGCTGTGAGCACACACACACGACTTTGTACTATTTTAGGTTAACACATCACAACTTCAGCCCATTGCTGGAGTTGAAATGAGGCATGTTTGCACAGCT
>VXBO01001544.1:364837-396183 GCA_013400135.1 Rhinoptilus africanus | reverse complement strand
TTTTTTTTTTTTAAATGTAGTAGATATACTTGAGTTCTGTCTCCCAAGAATTTCTTGCTTGGAACTTTTGTAAGTTGTTTCGGGAATGAATTTATTCATTTTTAGCATCTATGTCGTGAAGTCAAACACCATGGTTGCATAAATTGTGCCCTTAACAGAGTGATATTATCTACAAAGAGCAGAAACAAAGTTTTCTTGACATTGCTTCTCATGGGGATAATAGGATAATAGCTGTTAGCAAGAAAACAATATCAAATTATTATGGTGTTGTGGGTTTTATTCTTTTTATTGGCGAACAGCACATGTGCTACTGTGGTAGTGTGAGGCCTCTAAGCCTTTGCAAAAACTTGGGTAGTTCCCACGGAATGGGTAGATAATTTTTAAGAGAAAAGAGGTGAGGTAGGTAGACTGAACGTAAAAAACCTGAGTTTGAGAAACAAATACTTTGTACAAGATTTTATTCGCAGTGGATAGTTGAGAGTTTCATCACGTATTGGCATTGCAGAGCCAAAATAATTTGGATCCCAATGAGTTTTTGTAAGAAATTAGAAGTATTTCTGTGCTGTGGATGCCTGCTTTATGCAGCTAATACCACCAGCAGAACAAAAGCAAGGGAAAATTGATGGGACAGGGTTGGATGGAGAGGAGAAAAGACAGAATGTTCAGTAAGGCTTCAGTCTTGCTCAGGATTCTTTTTCTTCATTGGCTTGTGGATCAAAAAGTAAAAAGCCCTTTGCCGGTAACTAATGTTTGGTCTGTTCCGATTTTGGTGAAGAAGTGAATATCTGATCAGACAGATTACCTGCTGATTTTACAATTAAGTTCTTTGGGTTTCCTATTGATTTTTGAAACAAAATGGTTATTTTAAGGATGCCTTTTAGGAACTTAAGGCTCCTAACTAACTGAGAATTTAATTTAGTTCCCTTTACTAGGCACTTGCCGTTGGCTTGTTTATTACAGGCAGGTTACAGTATATTTGTTTGTAATTGTGTTTTGAAATAGGGCTAAGTGTCCTTAATCTGTGCACTCTGCTCATGGTTTTATCTAAGTTAATCGACTATCGCAGTTTCAGCGATTAAATCAGCTATGTGCAGTTTTGTCTTTTGAGATAACAAAATGTCCTGAATCAAAGTTTAAAAAAAACCAACCCTAAACCAAACAAAACACAACACAACAACTTGATAGTATGAAATCATGAGGATGGAAAAAATACGCAAATGCAATAACTGCTTTTCAGTGTTCTGTTGGTCTTGGTTCTGGGAGAGGAGTAAATTTATGTAAAATTTTTCATCTTTATTGACACCCTACTTAAGGGAAAACTTTTGTTGTTAAGTTGTAGGATGGAAAAGTAACAAGGAAAATACTTTGTGTCATTATAAAGTGCAGGAATAATAAATGTGGGTAAAATGCCTTGTAGATGGGTTGTAGAGAAATCACATCTGCCCATTGTATTTCAAATGTGTTGCATTTTATTCCTATTGTATCTTTGTACTGAGAAACTAGTCCTTAAAAACTCGGTAGCTCTGTTTTTCCTGCACTCAAAGAGGAAGGTTAATGGTTTCACTGTATGAAACAATGAACCTAGGGTAAAACATTTAATTTCCTCTTCAAGTCCATACAAATAGTAAGCAAATGCTGTGGGAGCTCTTCAGAGGCTTTAGAGGTGCAGGGTTTTTTTGCAAGAAAGTTGAGCTCCTCCAGATCTTCTGCATTTTTGTATAACCAGCAGTTGGTAGCATAGGTGTATAGTGTTACCACTGTGAAGTGCAATATACCTTTTCTGTGATTCCACGTGGCACAGGTCATGATACTCTGCTCGTTGCAGCTGAGCATTGAAATACATGTTCACAGAAGACTAATTAGATGTAATGATGACAGTGGAGGCCTGGGGAGCAGAGGAGGATGATTTGTGAGGATGCTGAGCAAGACTAGGACCACCACCCATCTTGGTGCGGTGGAGAAATGGTGACAGCTGAGGAGGTGCAGGTACCAAGGTGAAGGTGACCTGCTCCAGTTGTGACTGGCACCAAAAGAGACGGTCGCATCTTGTTTTACACGGCGCCTCTTCACCATGTGCTGGCTCAGGAAGAAGTGGTGTGCTCTGGCCAGGAGTTCCAGAGCGCTGGCACGCAGCACCTCTTGCTATGCTCTCCTCACAGAAGGAGGTTCAGACCCTTCAGAGGCTCTTAGGAATGAAAATATCCAAATATCATGCTGTCCAAAGGAAACCAACAGAGGGATCAGTGTAATATGTCCCATGTTTCATCTTCAGTTACTTCTGGAGCTGGGTAGAGCTGTGAATGTATTTTAAACAGACATGTGCGTTAAATTTTATTGTTCTTATTAAAGGTGGTAAAAAGATGGCTAAATACCATGATGGCAATATACTCCCTGAGTGGCCACAGTTTTGTGTAGTGAAATTAGGAGTTTGTAAATTCTGTAATACCTCAAAGGAGGGAAGTAATTTTAGGAATTTTTGGCTCATCGTGTGTGGTCAGGTCAGGTAAACCTGTGTCTTCAGTTAAATTCAATTCCCAGGGAAGAGGACAGGGCCATTGTAGAAATTATTAAATCCTGCTGTCTGTGTGAGGCCACAAAAATGCCTTTTCAAAATGATCCCTTTTATTTCCTCCTGCCTCCTTGTTTCTCCCTGTGAGAAACTGTCTGTTGCACTTTATCCAAACCACACTTGAAGGAAACAATAGTCCTATTGAATTATAAAGTAAGCACAAGGAACTCTGAAATTTTAAATCCAAGAGCAAAGTGTGCCCTTTCCCTGTGTAGCACTTACTGTGCACTGAGTCAAAGTAAGGAAGTTTGTTTTGTACGCAGGTTTTCTCTAGAGATGTGCAAGAAATGTTATTTTATAAGTTTTATTTTAGAATTTTGGGCATAATTTGTAATAGCTGTTTTCCCGTAAATTAGAATTTGCTGTGAAATCAGAAGAGCACTGGTTTATTCATAATCTGACTTTTCTGTACTTTAAAGTTACACCAGGTGATGCACTTTCTCGTTCTTGAATGAGCAGTACTGGATTGCTGGAGACTTAACTTTTGTAGTTTCTAAGACGGAATAAATCCCTATAAAAACAATTCTTAAAGAAAGGCAATAAAAAATAAGTTATACCTAAGACTATCTGAAATATTTGGGTATATTCTCTGTAATGTAGTTCAGAAACAGTTCATTCAATTGGGTATGATTGAGGTTGTGAGCAACTTGATTATTTTATTATTATTACTTTTATATGAGATGCAGATAGAAATGTAGAACACATCAGCTGTGAGTATTGCTACTAGAAAGTCATGCTTTCAGTTATATTTGTACAAGCTGACGTTTCTTAAGTACTTGAGTGGGAATGTCTTTGAAAACTTCAGGTATTTTAAGAAATTAAATCGAGCAGATAATATGTTTGGTTTGTAGTAACATTTAAATGGTTTACTTTTGAAGCTTTTGCTCTTCTAAGCTTTGTAGCATGAGTTTGAACACGAACAGGCAACCCATGCACTGCTAAGGGTCTGCTTTTCCTCCCTCCATTTAAAAATTAATGCAAAAGTCAGACAAGTGGCATCTCTTAGAGAAATGAGTTTTCATATACCCATTCAAACCTTGACAGCGAGTCAAATTAGTTCTATAGTGTGCGTAATGGGAAGAAAGCTAGCGGGAGCAGAGGAGCTTACAGGCACTAGAATACCCTACGCTTCGGAACGTGGTTTGAACCCCAGTCTTGTAGATTTTGCTGTTTGTGTGCTGTCACCCAGTAGCTGGGACATTCCTGGCCAAAATTTTGGTTCATCTCTCAAGTTTGTGGCCACTGTTTTTTGTTACTATATTTAGTTACCGTAAACTGGTTCTGCTCATCTAAAAGTAACTCAACAACCACACTTACCTTGAATTTTCTGAAGGCAATTCTTGCAGTTTTAAAGTTGTAATGCCTATATATATGGTATATACAGGGTAACGTAGGGATTGTTTTATCATTTACAGTGTGCCTTTTGTAGAAATCAAATAGGCTACATGGGTTTGGGGGTTTTTTGTTTCCCCTCTAGTTTTTCTTCTTCGGTGTTCGGTGTGAAACTTACATAATGTCTAAGCATCCTTATAGCTTTATCACAAAAAGTTTGCTTTTCTGTGGCTAGTCGGTGACAGTTCCTTATTTCAAATTGTTGGCAGACTGTTAATGAAACTATTTAGTGAAGACATAGCAGAAACAGTACCTGCTGACCACTGTGATCAGTTAGGTACTTAAAACTTAGTTTCTCTGGGGAAAGTTTTTGCTGCACTGTTTGTGTAAATTTTGAAAATAGGAGGAATAATAGCTAGATTGATCTGACATAAAGACTGTATTCTACACAAGATCAATATGAAATTAATTTTAATGACATGGTAAAAAAAAGTTGTGCTTTCTTTTGGTTTTGGATGTCTTAAGTGGTACTGTTTGTACTGATAATAGCAAATTGTGAAATAGAGATACCAGCTTAATTAAGAGATAGTGAAGATACTTGCTTACAGAGTCAAGCCTCCATCTTTGCTTTCAAGCAGAGGTTTTGCACAGCTCTGCATCAGCCTTCTGTCAGGCTGTGAGCATTTCTACTTCTTCCTCCTTCTCTCCCATTCAGAGTAGCAGTCTTACTCACTCTTCCCTTTCTTGGGCTTCCTCAAATCACTGTGTTCTGCTCTGCCTGGAAGGACACTTCTCCTGTTAAATACCTTCTCTGAAAGCTCTTCTCGTAAACCCTCTATAGCCTATTCTGCAAAGGCTCCTTGATATTTTGTTTGATCCATAGCAAAGGACTCCTCTCAGGTCCATCCTGTTTGATCACAGGAATCTCAACTGAGGAGCTACTGGGGATGATTTCTGTCAATCCTGAACACATCATGACTCTAAAGGACAGACTTTCTTCAACGTGATAGACTTCTTCCATAAGTTGCATCGTGTAAGTGTTCTGAGCACGAAGGATGCCACCAATTGATACTCCGTGGCTTGCTCCTGTGCTGGTCTCTGTGCCCTCCAAACTCTGGACATCCATCTTGTTCTTGAGATATTATCTCAAAGGTATTGCCTGTCTGTCATGTTTAATTCTATCCCACAGCAATTTTCCGCAACTGTTAGTTTCTCCAAACTGTTGTATAATCCTGGTCAGTCAGATGACCCACAGTATGCCTGCCTTTTCATGAGCTGTCTTGAAGATATTTTCAGGAATTTGTGCAACTGTATTGTTGTTGTACCAAAGAAAATAGCGTTTGCCATTTGGAAACCCAAATTGCTCTTTCATGCTTAAAAAAATAACAACAACAACAACAAAAAAAGAAAAAACACCACACATTCAATAACCACATCAAACTGTCTATAGAATACTCTTATAAACATTTTCTACAAACTGTGACCATCACTAGAAAAAGTGACTTCCAAGATTCAGTATATTGGCAATACCTGCAGATTAACACAACTACTCAAAAACCTAGCATCTTTCCAAAATGCACCAGGAATGCAGTATACAGTTGTGCTCTCAGACATGCACGATATTTTTTTCTGAGCGCAATATTACAATTGTTCTCAGTAATGTAAGGAGGACAATTCTAAAAGGTTCTTCTTGCATAATAATAGGTGCAGTCCGGGTTTCATATATGAATTTAATTTAACATGGAAAGAAAACCACACCAGTCAGACCTAACCTAGAACTATACAGAAGATCCTTAGGTGCTTACAGTGTACTCTGGAAGAAGATGATATCTTAAAATAAATATTTGCAGAAGTGACTCTTCACAGGGTTGGTAACAGTCCTTCAGCCAGTCCAAAGCAAATTCCTTGGGCCAGGATTCACCAAATGGAAATGGGCTTTGCCTAACCAACAAATATAAAATTTATCAATGTATCTTCCTACCATAAAAGAACAAGTGAAGAGCCCGATCCCTGTCCTTGCACATCATAGAATACAGTAGACTTTATTCATCACTCCAAATGCCCTTGTGGAAATTCAGCGTTAAGCTAAAAAAGTCATAGTGTATTAGAATAAAACTGCACAGGTAACTGGTAAAGGGCAGACATTCTCTGTTCCTGGTAGGAGGGTACTTCTCACAAATCCAAAGCTTGCTTTCTCAGCTGCCAGCACTGATCTTCACATGAAACAAGTAAAATACTTAAATAATTCTGGGAGGTAACATTCACAACCTTACTGAGTAGTAAAAACTAGGTACTGTAACCTGTTGCTGTGTTACTGCGCGCTGCCAGACATCATTACCTCATTTTTGTGTCCTTCATCCCTCATGGGCTTGAATGATCTTAATTCATTTGAGGTGAAATCTCTATGTATTTGTGTTTAAAATAGCTCTTCCCCCAACAGGCTTGTAAGCATTTTTTTTGGCTTTGCACTTTTCCACATACTGTACTGGGTGAGGAGGATGTTCTGGTAAGAACCAGCAAAATTAAAAACTTTCGCTCTCTTGGTGTTCTTCTTGCATGCAGAAAATTGGTTTATGACGCTTGGGGGTCACTTAATCCTTGTTTGGAAGAGAGGTTTCTGCCTAGTTACTGCTCGTAAACATCCTGGTTTATCAGTTGGTGACCAGTTCCTTGCCCCCAAATCCATTTACTATGAAATGAAATTGCAGATCTGCTGTCAAGAAGCAAGCCCACGTCATCCTGAATAGAGAGCGTGTTGATGGCAATAGTGATAAAGGCGTCACTTTGGGCAGTGATCTGGATTTCTGTCTGTGCAGCCATCTGGATTTCTGTGCAAGCTGACAAGCAAAATGTTTGCTTAACGTTTCCAAGAGGACTGCTCAGCTGCTGCTGGAGCCAGCTTGGCTTGTCTTTGCTGCTCTGTTGCCACTTTGATGGAGCCTTGGTTTTATAAAAGTTCCATTGATCTGCCTCACATTTTTCTTTATTTTCATCTTAGAGCCTACTAAACAGATTTACTCTAAAAAATAAAGCTTCCAAAATGCACTCTTTTGTTTGATGTATTTTCTGGGTAACAGAGTGAGAGCTGTGTGAAACTAATACTATAAAGTTTACTCTGACCTTTTTTTCTGTCAGTAACAACTTTGAGTGTCACTGAATTGGCTTCGTATCTGGTTGCTGAACACCTCGTACTCCTCCCTGTAGCCAGTTATCACAATGCCAGCTCTTCTTTGAATGGGGAGATAGAATGGGTGTTTGCTGATTCCTATTTCTTCAATTAGTCAACAGTTTAAAAAAAAAAAAAAAAAGAGCTACAGCCTGGCATCTGTGCTATTTTTCTAGTTGTTTTACTGGTATAATCAAAGTGACGGTTTCAATTAGACAACCTTATTTTGCATATGATTTGTGATTAAATCACTATAGACAGCTACGATGCTTAAGGGGAAAATGAAAAGTGACATCTGGATTATATAAACTTTCATCTTCAGGACTGCATTGTTCCAATATGTTATTGAAACTTTGTCTACTGTTTAAGTAGTTTAGTAGTTTTCCGTTTGCTTTACGTACTAGCGTTTGTTTTTAGTTCAGTTAAGGCTGTTAGAAGTAATTACAGTGAAACCTGTGCTACTTTGAATGAAGAAGAGCCGAAGGCAAATCCGAGCCAGGGAGGCTGTACCTCTAGACAGAGACGTACAGGATTTTTAGCTCTACAGTCGTCTTCCTTCAGTGGATATTTATATATGCAGTTGTCCAGTTCCATCCATAAGTGAGAAATTGTCTGGACTACTGGAGACTGAGCTGCCGGGCAGCACTGTGCTTATAAGCGATGCTTTTGACCGTCTCCAGCTGCCTTATTAGATCAGCTTTTCCCAACAGAACATGACCTGGCTTTTGTTGGGTTTTTCCTGCTGCTACACAGCTTGACTACACCAATGCAGCCAGCCTGATAATAAGGTCACTCATTCTTAGTAAGTTTTAGCTAGTAAATAATATGCTTATGAGATGCGTTTATGGCATGGATCACACAAGTTTGCAGCAGAAAGTCTTTCCCTTTCTGCTCTGGCTTTTTACAGTTTCTATAGCTTCAAGGTGAAGATCTGAGTCCCTTATCTTTAACATGCTTGCTGGCCTGGGTGTAACGCAATGGAAAGATCACAAACAAATCTTGAATAAGAAGCGCAGGCAGCAGGTTGGACACAAAGAGCAAGGATAAAGCTTGTTTGGGCAGTGTGTGGGGCTCTCCCAGGACTGCTCTGGGGCGCTGCAGTGAAGGTGCAGCAAAGCGTGTGCTTCAGGTGGAGGCAGGCAGGCATTTTTTTGTACTCTTGAATTCTTCATCATAAATGCACAGCTGTATTTATGCTCCAAGTACAATCTGAAACAAAGCTTTCCACATGTGTGTGGAGGTGGGAAGAAGCATCAAACCATCTGTGACAGATGTTAGAAATACTGCTTACAGCAGTGTGCTGCTGGGAGGCTCTCTGCTGTCTTCATCATAGAGGTGGTACAAGAAGCTCAGCAGAATGTTAAGTAAGGAAATTTCAGGATTTTCAGTGCGGCATCTTTTTGCCTTTGAAGGCATTACCTGCTAGTTTTGTAGCAATCCTATGAATGGTTCCTTTAAGTGTAGGACTGGCTGTTGAAAAAATTATGCTGTATAGATGGTATTGTTTGTTGTGGTTCAGTGGTTTTCATATCAAGTTTGTTCAGTTTTCAATTAAGATGTTTTTTTTCTAGGGTTTTCTCAGCCTTCCAAATTTGGCTTGCCTTTTCAGAATCGGGCTCTGTTCTTGGCTCAAGAAGTTTCTTTGCAGATTAAAGTTCAAAAGGCTGTCTTGGTCCAGTGCGATTTTTTTCATACTCTGTGATACCGGTTCAAACAGTTACACAGGTTGTTCCATGAGTGATCTTGCAACTGGAATTCAAGAGCTCTGCTCATCAGCAAACATACTCTATTCCAACTTACACTGTTTTTCTTTTACACCAGCAATAGTAAAGAGTAAAACAATACAAACACATGTAAATTTTGCCAGTCAAGAGTAAATCAAATGGGGTTTTTTGTTTGGTTGGGGGGGTTTATTAAAAATAAAATTGCGTGGTTTAGACAGTTCTCAGATCAGATCTTCAGTCCATTGCTATCTCAGACAGTTGGAAGCTTTAATATGGTAGCAAGCATGAATAATGGAAAACAAACCAAGCAGGAGTAAAGGATTGTGTGAGAGAGATGGAAGACTTGCCATCTGTGAATGCTCTCTTAACAGTGACATCTGTGAAGAGTTAACTTTGTCAGGTGGTCATGGGGAAGGTTAGACAAGAAAAGCAATTCCAGGACTGTGATTGTATACAGAGAGCCCCAGGATCTTAAAATGTGCCTTACCTAAGTTAATTTATGCAGTGACTTAAAATGTCTGGGCCTAAAAGAATGTTGATTATTTAAAGCTGACACTTGCAAGCTTAATAGAAATATCAAGTTAAAAATTATTTCATACGTACTATTAATGATCTTGCAAGTTCAGACTGTTTTTCATTTTCCTTGTTGATTTGCAGCTGCTGTTGGCTTTCTGACAGTTTCCAGTATCATTACCATGTCAGCCCCTTTCTTTCTGGGTAAAGTTATTGACGTTATTTATACAAATCCCAGTGAAGACTTCACTACCAGCCTGACCAGCCTGTGTGCCTTGCTGAGTGGAATCTTTTTATGTGGTGCTGCTGCTAACGCTACTCGTGTCTACCTCATGCAGACTGCAGGTAAAAACAGAAAGTGCTACTGAGAGTCATCTTTTTTCACAGAGCCAGGATACCTAATGATCTGAAATACATGTTTAGCACCGTCTGAGAGATCCTCTTGGAATCAGTGGCTTTTTTTTACCAGATCAAAGGTAAACTAATAGTGCAAATTAGAAGTATGCTGGAATAATTGTTCATTTTTATTTACTGTTATGTGACATCTTAAAGCGCACTACCTTTTGGTATATTAAAACTCTGTAATGTGACTTGTTCGGTGCTGTGTAATCCTGTGATTTTTACATTGTCGGTGTCTGGGTAGTCTTGTGTGCCATGCTTGACTGACTTCTGTTTCTGACAGGACAAAGAATTGTGAGGCGCTTGAGAACAACCATGTTCTCCTCTATTCTGAAGCAAGAAACCGCTTTCTTTGACAAGACCAGAACAGGAGAGCTGATAAACCGCTTATCTTCAGATACAGCCCTCTTGGGCCGTTCAGTGACTGAAAACCTTTCCGATGGGCTCAGGGCAGGAGCACAGGCATCTGTGGGCGTTGGAATGATGGTACGGTGGTCTCTTCCCTCCTTGACACTTCTTCTAGTTTCAAGTTTGTTTCAGTTCTGTTATGTAATGTGTGAATGTGATTCTGTCCAGAAACTGTTGTGCGATCTTGGATTTCACTAGTTCCTTGCATTACATTGCAATAGATGATGTACCTGTAGGCGCTTGGTGTTTACTCAGAAGCCAAACTATGGAGAACAAGGATTTGAAATGAACTGCTGTTGCTGCCTGAATTTATCAAGCAAACTATATTAGGCAAATAGCTTATCTCTATTCTTACTGAAGATATTAAAATTAGTGATAATGTTCCCATGGTTGTAGGTAAAATAGGGTGTGAAGGACCTGATGTAAAAGTCACTGAAGCTATTTAATTCCGGTTAAGGCCCAGGTGAGCAAAGGCAGCACCAAGTATCAAATTACTGCTAAGGATTTTTTCAACAAGTGTTAGTGTTTCTGCTTTAGTCTGTCAGTAAAGAATATATGTAGGTAGGAGGCGTGTTAATGAAGGCTTCAGCGCAGTGCATCAGTTAATATTCCTTGGTGGTCAGTTGTTTTATATAAAAATCTGACTTCCCTTGATGTCTTTTGTGGCATTAATTTTTGTATGCTTATCTGAAAAAAGATTTTCAATACAGAAAGCAAGATGAAATGAAAACACGTTAGATCTAATTTCAATAAATCTTATGAGAATAACTTATTTAGGAGCTTTGATGATGATTGTTACGAGTGATAAGGTAAAATGGTAAATTAAATCCATTATTCCAGGTTATGAGCATTTGTGGGTGCTAGGGAGCACTGGTAACTCCATCTGTTCCTTGGTTGCCCAGAAGTAGTGTACAGTATTTCTCTACTCAAACTTGCTGTGTTACACCATCTATTTAAAAGTTGTGAAAGCGCTTTAGAAACTATATAATAGCTTATGTCTTTCAGCATCCCCAAGAGATTTCCTGGTAGGCCTGTTTACTGGCAGGTTAAGATACTAGGCTAAGACCACACAGCAAACCAGTGAGAAAGCTAGAAATGAAATCCAGACCCCTTTGCTTATAATCCTTTGTTCTAACCATGGGATACATTCCCCAAATGCTGTGGAGGAATGGGTATTTTGCCTGGAAGTAATAAAGCATGATAAATGAAAGCATGGCAGCACTAAATTGCAATCCTACTAGTTTTAGAAAACTCTAGTGAGGGAAGTTACACTTCAGTACTCCAGTGGGTTATTTTTAATCTGAACGCTAACCCCTCACACATACCTTTTTCTTCTAGTTTTTTGTGTCTCCTAGCCTTGCTGCATTTGTTCTGAGCGTTGTGCCACCTTTGGCTGTTCTGGCTGTGATTTATGGAAGATACTTGCGAAAACTTACTAAAATGACCCAAGATTCTCTTGCAGAAGCAACACAGGTAATCTTTTAACAGACACTTTCTAGTAAACTTCAAAGTTGCTTTAGTGTATTTAGGTTAATATCTCTGAAGTACAGATCTTCTGAAGATAATCGTACTTTTCATTGCCCAAAGCCATGTTGAGCCTGTAGTTTTGCACCTGAACAGTATGAAAGGTAAACTTCAGTAACACTCATAGATCTCAAAAACAACCACGCTTTGTAAAGAGCAGTCCATAACAATAAAATGTGGAGGTACCAGGCCTTGAGAATTTGGAAATATAGTAAAGTGTAAGGAGCTTAGGCTTTAGCTGTGTGGGAGCATAAAAAAATGAGCCTATGAAATCCTGTGTAATGTGGTACCTAGGTGTGAAAAACACTTTTCTTGGGTTATGGTTATGAGTCTGAAGCCGTCACAAACATCCTAGATGGATCCATCTTTTAAGAAAACTTTGCTAGCAAGTCCCTCTCTGGAATGAATCCTTGACATTTGACCTTAATGTGAGCTCTTTAGTATTTATGAGGCTTGACATTTTTTAAACTCTTCTGGGCATCTCAGCACACACTCAGATACATGGGAGAAAAGTAGAGGAAGTTTTTGTACTAAAGAGGCTGTTGTAGAGGGGTCTTTATTGTGTTTACTGACTGCACTGAAATATTGCAAAGCACTGTCAGAGAAACAGTAGTGATAGTGACCTTTTTCTCACAGGCTGAGGGTGGGGAAACATCATTAAAATGCATAGAAATATAATTAGGAAAGACTCAGTTAAAATACCCACAGTTGCCAGCTGTTTTAAACTTGAGATGTCCTTTGTAGGACTTCTGCAGATTGGCTGTGCAGAAGGAAGATTAGCCCTCTTCTGTTTATCTTCCTCATCCTGTGTTGAAGGGAAGTTCATGCCTTTGTAAACCAGGTGTGGGACTTCACATGAAAAAGCAATTTTAGTGTTCCATTCAAATTTTCACGTTGAATGGGTGATGAAGGAAGGAGAATTAAATTTTTATATCATACCTTTACTCACAAAAGGGAGCCTTGGTTTTTGTAAGACCATCACAGTGTTTATTAACAACTTAGTTTAATTGATTGCAATTGAGGTAATTTGGGAATTAATACTTTGCTGTTCAGAAGTTAAAATAAAATACTGAGTTGAAATGTGACATTAGTAGTTGAGCTAAATTAATTCCTAGTGTTGCTTTGATCAAATGAATGGAATTGTTTCAGGAAATAACTGCAGGCATTGTTGCATGATTTAGTGTAGAACAGAATATTCTTTATTTTTCCCCTTTCCACGTTGTTATTGCAAGTTACTGTGAATAGAAATTTTCTTAAGTGTGTTGTTCACATAAAACTAGGGGTTTTTTTAACCCCTAATTTTGTAATTTTTTTTCTCTGCTGACTCTTAAGGCAATCTTGAAGCTCTTTAAACTGCCCGGGCATGCAGTTTACTTTTAAATTAATAGAATTTAAAAAAAAAAGGAGGAGGGGATTGGGGAGCAAGGCATGAGAAATTTTCTGGTGGTATCCAAAGGAATTTATTATTAGTGTAGTGATAGTGGTTTAACTTTCAAATGTTCTGTAATATGAACATTCCAAATTGTGTGTCTCTGTGTATTTGTTTTGTTCTTTGCTTTAATGTAGTTAGCTGAAGAACGTATTGGAAACATAAGAACAGTTCGAGCTTTCGGGCAAGAAGTGGCTGAAATGGAGAAGTATACAAGTAAAGTTGATTATGTGCTACAGCTGGCTAAAAAAGAGGCATTAGCTCGGGCAGGCTTCTTTGGAGCAGTAAGTGTATTTTGATGAAACTAAACCGACCGTGTTATGCCAAGTGTCAATTATTTTAAAATTCCTGAGGATACTTATGAATCTGCAAATAAATGATGTGAGTGTAAATTGAACCTACATGAAACTGTGGGAAGACTGCACTGAAATTAGGCTAAATTGCTGTGAAACTGCACCTCAAGATACAGTGGAATGATAAAGACAGTTTAAGTTTCTATTTCTGCCCCACACCCCATAGCTTGGTACTATTTTTCTGAGCCCAAACCTCTTATTCATGGAACTAAACTGGTGGAAACTTTCCCCCACCCTTAGCATTTTACAGTTTTGGCTTCCTGATGAGATGAGCGTCAATGCAAAGGAAGCAGGGGACTGCACAGGGGGACACGGTTTAGTGGTAACTTGTCAGTGTTAGGCTTATGGTTGGACTCAATGGTGTAAAAGGTCTCTTCAACCAAAACGATTCTATGATTGTAGCTTTCTGTGACAGCTTGCAGTGAGTTTGCTTAATAGTATTCTAAAACTGCAATGTACCTGCAGACTGTCAACTTTTCTCCTTTAGTGATAGCTGAGAATAATGTTTGGTGTTCCTTTCCAACTTGGGAAATCAAAAAAAAAAAAAAAAAGAAACAAAACAAAAAAAACACACAAAAAAAANAAACAAAACCAAAAAAACCCACCAAAAAACACCTAAAGAGTTGCTTGCTTTTTGAACAGTTGTTGGATAGCACAGTGCAGTGCCACTGGCTGTTGGATTAATTTGCTTTAGAATTGGTTTTATTCAAATTTAACTCAGTCCTCTAAAAATCTAGATGCCCATAGTATGGGAATTCTTTTATTAGAAGAAAAACTCCAAAACACCATTTTAGAAGATGAAGTTTAAGATGTATGTGACAAAATTTGCCTTTACTTCTTTGTCTTTTTCCTTAGACTGGCCTTTCTGGAAACTTAATTGTCCTCTCAGTCTTATACAAAGGAGGATTACTAATGGGCAGTGCCTACATGACAGTTGGTGAACTCTCATCTTTCCTAATGTATGCTTTCTGGGTTGGAATAAGCATTGGAGGTATGAAATGAGAAATTCGGTTTTCTTCACTTCAAAGGTTTACAGTCAGTACGGGGGCGGGAGGGGAGAAGCTCTTAAAAGATCTGGCATTCTGTAAAAGTCTCTTCCAAATGATTTTCCCAAGAAATCATACTTTTTTTTTTTTTAAGAGTTAATGAAAATAATTAATAACTTAATATAAGCCTTCCATTTTCCCAAAGAAATACAAAGGTGTGTATGTGACAGATACATATCACTTTAATTTTCTTCGAGTCTAAATTAAGATACTTGGTATGTTGTATAAAGAAATAATACCGGTATTATATTTTTTACAAAGTATGTGGGTCTGTGTTAAACATACTCTGTTTAGAAAGGCATGTAGAATTTAGCTGTAATTCTATATAGAGCGTCTTGAGCTGGAAGAGTGAACAAAGTGCCAGCAGAACACGACACTAGTGGTAACCTTTTGTTTTTCCTTACTGACTGACGACTCCTTGAAGCTCAGACTCTGTAATCTACTGGCCCAGAAACAAACTGTTCATCTTTTTGACAGCAGTCTGCACTACTGCATACAGGCAAAAATGAAGATAAGGTACTTTGAAGTTTGACGACTGATTGGAAGGGTTCCTCTTTTTAAAATGAGCCTGTTTACTTCTGATAGACCAGCAGAGCAACGCAGCTCATCTGTGCTCTTCTTTTCTAAGACTAAGCCTGATATCTTGGGAAGCACAAAGATGTACTTGAGGGTAGAATTCACAAAACCTGCTTCCTTGGTTATCAAAATTCCAGTGGCACCCATTCCAATTAACAAACCCCTTTCTTCTCTGCTCAAATCATTCAGGTTTGGTCAACAGAGAGATACCTGGCACTTTGAAAACATGGCACAAATTAATATTAAATAAATGAAAAATAAGGCTAGAAACAGTGATAAAATGTCTTTGGATTAACCTATATTTGTGATAAAAAAATCTCCTAAAATTCTACTTAATATTACTGAAGAATATAGTTCTGCACAGAGATCATTCTCATGGGGACTCTGAAGTAAAGGTGTCTTGCCACAAAAGGCCTGCCTTCCTTGACGCCTACAAAGCATATAAATCTTCAAAGTGCTAAGTCTGCTTGGTATATGTTGTCATCAATACATACACAGCTCATGCAATGAACTGTGAAGTTCACTGCATAATTTGGGACTTTGCCTCATTTTGTTGTAAGAGTTTGCTGTGTTTTCGACCAAATACTGAAGATAGATTATGAAAATTAAAAACATTTTCTAATTAGTGTTTGCTGTTCATATTATCTTAGGGGTTTTTTATGAGCTGTTGTGAATTTGCAAACCTCAGTGTCTCAGTTTCACTCAGTGAGGCTCATGCCTTCTCCCGCCTGTGCCCTGCTCTGGGTTGTAGATGCTTTGGCTCTTTTTTCCAAGCAGACAGCTTCTCACCATGGGTAGTGCCTTGTGTTGCAAGCTTTCACGTAGTCAGCAGCAGCAGCATGATGAAATGCCCTGTCTACACTTACAGATTCATGACCTTGTGCTGGACTTGATGCTCTGCAAGAATAAACCAATAAACCTATTTTAATATACCTTGGGTTTTCTCCCCTCCTGAAATCACTTTTAACACTATATGCATGTTAAGGTGGAAGTGGTTTATTCTGTGTTTATTCTGTTGGAATTCAGAGATTTTGAAATTGGTTACTCTATTTTGAAAGACACACAAAAAAATGAAGAAATAAGACATTTTATATTTATGTCTTACTCCATTTTTGGTTCTACATTGGTTTCTATGTTTAATTTAGCTGGAAAGCCCTTCAGCTATGCCAGCTCCAAGATGATTCACATAGCTGCTAAGAGCTGGGACCTGAGACTATATGCAAACCTTGTCCTTAGCTTTTGATTTCTCCATTGATATTTGAAGCACGCAGACTTGGGAGACAGATTTCTTTACGTTGTCCATTGTCCACATAGCTTCTGAAGCATCAGTTCAGCCTTAGGCTTTGTGCCCTCCTTCCCCGGTGGCTGACTCAGCCAGGCTCTCCTATAGTAGTGTAACACTATCTGACAAAGAACAGCATTCAGAGTGCTCCGTTCTACTAAATGGTTTTGAAAATACAGCTGGCTATATGCAAGGCTCTTTTTCTAAATTTGGATGCTGTTCTTCCTAACAGATGAATGAAAAAGAGTTGCTTTGCTTCTGAGTATATGCAAGCTTACAAGTATTAACTTATATTTTTTTCTTCAGAATGATTTGTTTTACAGATATAAACTGGAATGTTCAATAATGGTTATTGGTAGCTCTGAGACTAGGTAGGGTTTAAATCAACATGTCTGATAGTGTGTTGGAGTAGAAGATCCCCTACACATCTGATGCTTCAATGCCAGTAGTGAAAAGTATAATGCAAATTTAATGTCTCCTATGTCTTCCATTCCATATGGATGCGTAACACTGGTCTGCTTTTTGCTTAGGTCTAAGTTCCTTTTATTCCGAACTAATGAAAGGGCTGGGTGCCGGTGGACGTCTGTGGGAACTTATTGAAAGGAAGCCCCAACTTCCATTCAATGGTAGGTCCTTGGTTTGTTATTGCTCATAGGTTGATTTTTCTCTTATTGGTCACCAGTACTTCAGAAAGAGACATGTAGTACTTAAGGGTAGTACCACTCACATTCTTACGAAAGAAACTAGATACAGTGTTAGTTCTTTGACATTTCCTAACTTTGAAACAGATGATGATGATTTCCTTTAATCAGAAGTTTTAGAAGCTGAAACTTTGGTGGTTTTTTTTTTTTTCCCTTTAATGAATTCAGAATATTTAATAATATTTGAACACAGTAAATAAGAATACCAGCAACACTTTATCTACAGCTTTATTGTTCAGAAGCTAGACAACACCCTCCACTATTGAGTGTATTTTTTTATAAATAGCATTTGCCTATCTCCATCCAAGTAGTTCAGTGAGCTGCTTGTAGAAGATACTTTCTGTGTGAATTGCTGTTTTATTTAATCAGCTGCATCCCACTAAGCGAAAGTCATACATGAGTTTCCACCAGCTCTGTATGTTGTTAAGAAATGCAATGTAGCAGAGTCCAGGTGAGCTGTCGACACTGTAGTTTCCCTCTAAGTTTTGTATGGTCCTCTAATTTAGAAACTTTTTAAGGGCTGCGTAAGAGGAGGAGTGGGAAAAGAACAGCCAGCAGACCTAACAGATATTTTTGAGTGAGCTCTGGCTTTAGGGAATAAAGTTTTATCTTTTGAGTTGGCCGATATAGAGGGGTTCTTTGGAAGTGCTGTGCTTCAAATTTCTGTTCTGCTTTTGTCTCCCTGCACTGCAGTTCCTCAGATTCTTAATCTGATGGACACCAAGTCGCAGTCTCTCATTTCTCTTCACAGCTGCAAGCCTGTCTGTAGGATGCTTTTCAGTGTGCTTAGACTTTACATAGAGAGTGAAAAGTAACAGTGTTGTCCCCAATGGATGGAGGCAGACTTAGAATAGCAGCCATTTGTCCAAAATGGTGACCACCAACTGGCTGATGAAGGGACAGCTATACACTCCTGTCTTTAGCAATGAAACTGGCTTAAGCTTCCTGCCATGACTGACTATCCAGTGTCACACTGCAGTTTGCTGTGCCCTTCATAGACCTAGTGCAATTGTTGATTTCATCATCATTTGTATGTTGATTTTTTTTTTTTAATCTGTATTATTTCAGTGGTCTTCCTCTTTACAGTGGCCCCAGTGCAGAGTAAGCAGTAGTACTGGGGCAGAAGTTGTCTTTCCCATGGAAGGTATTGAATTGTTCAATTACACCAATAGTAATACCCAGAAAACATTCTTTATTTTATAGACCAAACATAAATCAGTCAAAATTTCAGACATCCATGTAGCATAGGCGTACAGAAAGCCTCTTTTAAGTTTCCTGTCAGCATAAACTAAATACATAGGAAAGGATATAAAACTTTGTCTCAGAAGGCAATTATAGTTGATTTCTGTCTCATCAGACAATAAAACCAAGAGACTATTTCTCTAATGTCCAAATCACCATAAACATCTAGTCTTGGCTACTTAGGTTTTATATTCCTGGAACTCCAGCTGTTGTTGATGACAACAAATATCTCGGGGAAAAAATTATAATGTCTTTTTTTCCTGTATCTAGAATCCAAACAAGAAATGAGCACAATCCTGTATATACCTTTTAGATATTTTTACAGTAATATATAGAGGAAGGACTTGCGGTACCAGACTTCCTGTATTGCAGTAGATTTCAGTGTTTCAGGCCATGGAATAGACTGTGCAATAACTTCAGCTGAGAATAAAGATAAGTGATTACTTGTCGCTTTGACAATAGTAGGGATTACACTGCGAGCACAGGATTTAGCAAATACATTTATTTTCCCAAAGGGAGGTTTAGAGACCGTTTACCTAACAAAGAAAGTACAATTTGTATGTCCATGGATTAAAGCAAAGGAAGGAGTCTGAAATTGTATGCTCTTGCCTTCGCTATTTCTATGCTGCTACCATTAAACTGAAAGCCTGGATAAGAGGAGGGAATCTGGGACAAAGAAAGCAAAATAAATTACTTGCTCTAGCAACAGCAGGACTAGTGAAATCTTGATTGCTACTGATGGGTGCCTGTGTTTCCTGTCCACAGTTACTGTTTAACCAAGCATGGGCCTGTGCTGCCTTGTGTTGTGGCGAGTTGGGGGTTACTTGTGTGCTGCATCTGAAAAGAATTACGGGTTTTGAGTTGCATGGCTTTAGCATGAACAAGCGCTACTCAGGTGTTGCTCTGGGGCTGCCAGTTTTCACAAAACTGGTAGGAACTTTGTCAGTGAGCCGCTGCCCTTCGGGAATGCAGCACCACTGTCCAGTGAGTTTGCTTTGTATGGGTGTCTGCTGCTGGGAGTTAACAGGGCTTGAAGAAACGGTGTTTCTTTGTCTTACCTGCTTATAAACTTTTTATAGTACTAGTAGTCTTTTAAGATAATTGCTGCGCTTCAGAAGGAAGCTGGTTTTATTTAACTTTGGCAATCATTCATTCGTGATAGTATTTCACAAACTTTCAGTTTCAGTGAACTGTTGCTTAGGAATGATGCCTCTGATTTGAATACACTGTTGTCCTGAATTTAGTAAATATACTTTCCACTTAAAACACAATGTCTAAAAAATGGCCATTGATACAGCAAACATTGCAGCAGCTTTATTCCAGTGACAGCCTTTGCTTAAAAGCTACACAGTTAATAGGTAGTGGAGAGGGGACTGCTCTTATCCAAAGGGGTAGGTGTTTCACGTGACTTCTGTGGTTCGGTGAAAGGGCAGCAAGTGATTTGCAATGTTTATCTTTTTGCATCTGTTCTACAGCAATGGGACTTTGGCCTTCAACAGTGCCATTTTATTTCATTGCTCCTAATTGACAAAACTTAAGTTGTTTATAATGTTTAAAAATTCATATAATTATACTAGAAATTAATATGTTAGGTGTTAGCAAGATGCAAATTCTCCCCCTTGCTGTAGGTAGCCTGCAGGTTCACTGCTGGTGAGCAGCTTGAAATTGCATTCAGGAACGAGTGGTGTACCACACTGATTCAGTCATGGCTGAAATATAATCCCTGTGGTCCTGAATTGTGGCTTGCAGCTATCCCTAGATTTAGCATGGAGATAGGTATTTATGTTGGGTGTCTGTAAATCAAGTTCTAGGAGACCTGAGATGATTTTTTTTTCCCCGTATTTTATTCTTTGTCATACAGAGGGAATCACATTAGGCAAAGACACATTCAGAGGTGCTTTGGAATTCAAGGACGTTGAGTTTGCATATCCAACACGTCCAGAAACATCCATTTTCAAAGATTTTAGCCTTTCCATTCCAGCTGGCTCTGTTATGGCTCTGGTCGGCCCAAGTGGCACAGGGAAATCGACTATTGTGTCCCTTCTGCTGAGGCTGTATGATCCTATCTCAGGTATGTCTTGTGTGTTGTGCTCATTTGTGACAATGATGCTTTGCATCTCAGATGCACCTTATAAACAGTCGGGATTCCTGTGTTTGAGGTCCTGATGGGATTGACTGTTTCACTGATGCACCATGCTTCCCTCTGGGGTGTATGGTTACCTTGTGGTGCTTTGCATTTCTGATCCACCAGTACCTGATTCCTCAGGGGTCGTTGTTCTCAACTGTTCTTTCTGCCTCTTTTCAGTACTTGTCAAACACACTTGACTTTTACCATTTCTTAATTTAAGGTACGATCACTGTTGATGGCTTTGACATCCGTCAGTTAAATCCACTGTGGTTCAGGACAAAGATTGGAACAGTGAGTCAGGTAAGGAAGAAAAAAAATTTCTAAGTGGATGAAATTACTTTGTGTAATCAACTAGCCTGGCCTCGCTTTTGGTCTTTTTAACTGTAACTGCTGTTGTGCTTTATTGTAAAAATAAGTATTCAGAGCTAGTCCTATTATTCTGTAGTCTGGTTTTACATAATTACAGAGATTCAAAGTGTTAGCTTGAAAGAAAAGCGTGCATGCCGAGACTGGAAAGTACATTGTTGTAAATCGTATAGGTATGACCATCATGATGTTTGCTATGATTTGTTGAAGAAAGTAACACAAAGCTTAATCACGTTTTGTATTCAGGGAAGTTGCGCAATCATATTTTACACAGCCATTTGAAAACTGACCTGTGCTCTGTTTTGTTTCCAGGCAAACACAATTCCATTAGGAAAGCATAAACATACTGCACAGTGGGTGATTACTCTTGTAGCGCCCTATCCTTAGCAACCCCTAGACTCTGCAAGTACAAAGACATGTTCAATGGTGTCTTTATTTAAAAGTAAACTGTTTGACCAATTAAACTATGTATGTTCCTTCCCTCATCTCCCCAGATGCTTCACAGTGCAATTAACTGATAGGTGGATATTCTGATTAAAAACATAAGGATAACTGGGTATATGTTGCATTTCAAAACATTTGCTTTATGTAATAATGGTACCAGAAGCTTTTGTGCAAAAATTACTTTACTGTGGGCACATTAGCGTTTTTCTTTTTGAATGTATGCAATCTACTTGATTTACCAGTAGAGGGATTCATACTGGTATCCATGCTATAGCATGCCTCTTTATTTTATAAACAGAGCAGACTGACTTTGTTTCAGACGTTTTCCCATTGTACATCATTTGTCTTATCTGCCAGTCCTCTTCTCTATTTTAAGCTTTAATGTAAATTAAATGCAGAAAATGTCATGAAATCTGTCTGGACATTGCTAAGAGAAGAATCATCACTGTTGCAAACGATGATGTGTAGTAAAGTGCAAAGGGGAAGTGTTCTGATGTTTCGATGAATAGCTCTTTCTGAACTCTTTCTCGGATATTAGGAGTTGAGGGTTATGTCGTGTTTTCTCAGTTGAAAAAGCAATTTATTTTTTAATTGGTTTTGACTGCCCATTTTGAGAGGTTTTTTTTATTTGTTTTGGTTTTAATTCAATTAACTCTAGCTTACCTGTTCTTTTATATGGATATAAAAGAAATTAATGCTGGATCTTGTAAGTGGCATTTATGTTATTTGAGGTATAGGTAATACATGCATGTAATTACAGAGCTACCATACTAGTTATGTTTTTGAATTTATCAGGAACCAATTCTATTCTCCTGTTCTATCGCTGAAAATATTGCTTATGGTGCAGAAGATCCTTCTACTGTGACTGCAGAGGAGATTCAGAAAGTTGCCGAAATAGCTAATGCTGCTAGCTTTATCAGAGATTTTCCAAAAGGGTTTGACACTGTAGTTGGAGAAAAAGGCATTCTGCTTTCAGGTACATCTTTATATTTTTTATTTTAAAAATCTTGATGATGTAGAGTGAAGTAAAAATTCTACTATTTTTTCTTACCATTTTTTTCTCCAAGGTGTAGCCTGCCATAAGTATTAAAAAAAATCCTTCCTTCGTCTCCATTCCCCCCCCTAAAGTACATGTGCCTAATTCTGCTCAGCCCAGGCATTCAGTTAAAATTACTTCACATCTGTTTTCCTATTTCAATTGACTGGGCTGTTCCCCCCCAGGTGGACAGAAGCAACGAATTGCGATTGCTCGAGCTCTGCTCAAGGTAAGCCAGCACCCAAATAGCTATGTAATTACTTTGTGGGGAGGCAGGAAGGGTTAAAAAGGAGGAGGTCTTTCAGTGGGAGAGGTGGAAAAATATTTTTTAAAAGAAAATTGTGTTTTTTACATTAATGAGGAAGTTTGAAAGGGCTGAGTAGTTTAACTAAAGCCTTATAATATTTACTTATCTAAGTGCTTCTTCCTATCTTTCGGTCATGTTTTTCAATAGTTCTTGCCAAGACTGATGGTAAATGATTGTATAATGGCTCACTTTCATAAGACCAGGCCAAGGATGTGAAGAATGTGGTGCCTGTGGTGCTGTTAAACTCATATATGACACTTCTGTCTCTGCATTCAGATCTCTGTCACTCATGGGTTGATTTTTCTGGGTTGCTGCTTACCAGCACTATAGATGTCCTGTGTTGGCTTCAAGGGGAGCTGGTCTGGATTTGGCACAAGATACTATTTCAAGCACAATGTTCTGTCTTTTTTTTTTTTTTTCTTCAAGGGTTGGCACGGGTCTAGCTTTAGAGCAGGCTCTATGCTGCGCAAATTTGCGGAGGCTTCCAAGGATCAGAAGGATGAGGGCTTTGGTTCGGGGACAGCCACAGTGCCTCACAGGGAGGCAGTTTGGGGCTGATGCTCGGCTGGAAGTTTTGAGCTTTAGTGAACCTAGCTTACATTCACATTAAGCCATATGGGTGTCTGTAGCATCCTAGCACACCCAGTTCAGCTAGATTACTGGGAATTTTTCATTATATCGGTTCTCTTTTACCACAAATGGCAAAAGCTGATTGCGTTTCATGTCAAGTACAGTTGAAAAAAAATTATATAAAAAAAAAAAGAGTAGTTGATATGTATGTGATTGGGGGTGCACTGGAGTCCCTTCTCTTCCAGATAAAGTCTGAATCTTTTAAGTTTGGATTATGTACTGTAATTGAGAAGAGGCTTCTTAGAAATTTGAGTGGTGGTGACCTTTTTTTTAAATTATTTTTTTATTTAATTGGGAAGAGTTCTTAAGTACTGTGTATTTCATCTGTGGGTGAAATACTGCTTGTTTGGTAGGTTTTTGTACTTTTTTGTTACTAGACAGTTGTGTATAGCAGACTGACTGCAAGCAGAGGGTAGCTCAGCCTTTGTGAAAGATCCAAATAAGAGCAGTAAATAGAAAATGAAACATTTGACCACAGTGCTGCCAAGTATGCATTAAAAATAATCTTCCACCTTTAGTTTGTATCTTTCAAGTAGTGATCTGGTGATAGTGTTCTCTTATTTTAGTTTGCAAAATTTGAAGGTGGAAGAGTGTTGTTTCTGTTCTGCCCTCTTAGTATTTAGACTTCTTAAATGCTTTGAATGACACCCAGCTCATTTGATGAAATAAGTACACTTACTTGGAGTTTTAAGCTGTATGAATCCTGTTCTCTATTGATGTAAATATGCAGATCTGTTCTAATTATTATTATAACTAATTTTACTTTTTTCTTCAGAATCCTAAAATTCTTCTGTTAGATGAAGCAACAAGGTAAGAAAGAAAATAAACAGAAACTTAGAAATCACCTACCTGTAAAACTCAGATATGTGAAACGTTCTCTCTTCTTTCTTTCTCTGCATGTCCTTGCACAAATTATCTAGCCCCTTTGTTTTTCTCTACCCATGAAAACAATGTGCTTTTTAGAATGTGTGAATTGGTTAGGAGACCTGTGATGAAAACTGTTTATGCGAAGTAGAAAGGATAACTGGTACACTATGTTTAATTTTTCATTGAACTAAATTTGTAATATGTAACTTGATTTTGAAACATCTACTTAAAGCTTTTTTGTATCTTTAGTTTAAATTAAGATCTTAGAGAGAGGTGATTATACTGCAGTATAACTTAATTTTTTTCACTGAATTAATTTAGTGTTATTCCTCCATGCATATTTTTTTTTGCATATGAGAATATGCAATGCCTATAACTTGGATGTGTGCACTAAGCACGAAAACCTTCCTGCAATTCCATTGTTTCATCTTCACCAACAATAGCGAGGGTCTAAAGTTTTAGCAAAATAAGCCCAGTGCATACAAAACTAACCTGTCTTAAAATAACAAATATCCTCCTCTCTCCCCTCCCTGCTTCCCATTTCTTACCAGTGCTTTGGATGCTGAAAACGAGTATCTAGTGCAAGAAGCTCTGGACCGGCTGATGGAAGGGAGGACAGTCCTAATTATTGCTCATCGTCTGTCTACTATTCAAAATGCTGATTTTGTTGCAGTCCTTGGCCAGGGTAAAATTCTTGAATGTGGAAAACATGAGGAGCTACTTGCAAATGCAGATGGACTTTTCAGGAAATTAATGCAGAAACAAGCTTTTCTTCAGAATAGTGATACTTTTGCATTAGATTTACAATCCAGAGAAAAGGATGTATTAAAAGAAAATGTATGAGAGAATATATGAGTAAAGGAAGCTTAAAAACTACAAAGAATATAACTTATGTTTCAGTTATGTAAAGTAAATGTTATATTTTTTCAAAATGTACAAAATATTCTTTTGAAACCTAAATGTGTTTAAACTTTTTATTGAAAGCTTTTTAATAATTATTACAACTTTTTAAAATGTCTATCACATTGAGATAATGGCAGCGTATAGATTTTTCTCCTTTGTGTTATGCTAATTGAGACCTTTTAGAATCTTGTTTGCTGTAATGCACTGTATGATGATGTGCTGCGTTCTTAAGTAAATTCAGTATTTTAAGGGCCATTAAATGACAATCTTACCATTTTCATATCATTGTCTCTTTCCTTTTCAAGGAAGTTTGCTCTCTGGGCTTGTCAGTAGTCTTAAAATGCTGGAATCCAAAAGTGCATGACCCTAAGGTACTCTGAAAGTTCTGGCTTCCACCGGCCTGTCTTTTCAGTTGCGTTTGTTTTGAAATGGGAAGGTTGATTATGATCCGCCATCTACAGTTACTGTAGAGAATTACATACGAGAACACATTTTGGGGAGTATGGAAGCATGAGTTGGAGGAAAGTTCTTTGAAAGATAAACAAAAAAAAGCAACCAAACAAAAAACCTAACTGACCTTACATAAAGACAAAGGAAGTGTATTTGTATATTAAGACAGCATAGGAATATCTACAATGTGCATGCATTTTCTTCTCTTCTCTGTTTTCCCAGTTCTTTAGTTTCACTTTCCTTATAGGATGACGTCCAAAAAACCACACTCTTACATATGTAAGTTTTTGTCCTTTTTTAAGTTGTTTGGGGTTTTTTTTTGTTAGAAATCCCAGGTTTTGCCTAACTACCATATTAGGGACAACTAGTAAACTAACTTCTTAAGGACAATTAGTAAAATAATAATAGCATTACATTAATTTGAATAACTGCAGGAGGGTACATTTGGCAATAAAGAGTAGGCTTCATGTTTCTAATTTAAGAATCTCTTCCAGTAGAATCTCTTTATAGACATTCTGAAGATGCAGAACTCCACAAGATGATTTTAAAAAGCTGGAAACTTTGCAGGTCACATTAGAACTCATCTATGCCAGGAAAACTTGTTGCTGGAAAACTTTATTGGAAATAGGTGAGATTCCTAGTGCAGAGCAAGCTTAAAATGTTTATCTGCTGTGCATTAATGGCACTTTGTGAACATAATGAAAACACTAAAGAGATCCCTGTGCTAAGGAATGATCTCCTGATAATAGTTTATAAGGAATAATCTGCTGATTATAGTTTTACTAGAAGAAGATAAAGATATACGAAAAATACCACTGACCCAATATTTAATTTCAGTGTTGTCTACCAATTATTCTCTTTTAATGTATTTAGAGGGACTTGAACTTTAATCTTTACTCATGTAATCTCTCCTTATGTGAGGTGCAACAAGCCCTTTTATTCATGTGTTTACAAAGGTTACAGGAATTACTTCCAGCCAAACTGAATGAATGTTTTATGTCTTTTGTTCATTAGTTGTTCTGGCCAGTGTTGCAGTCTACCGAAAAGTGTGAAAAGCGATAAAAGAGCTGTCCACAGAAAGGTGAATGTCTGTTGTAACAGGTACCTTGGATAACAGACTTCATTCAGGTTAGAACCACTCAAAATACTCCTTGGAACAAACCACAGACCTCAACAAGGTGAGAAAACAAAGTTTGTTGGTAATCTGCAAGTAGAAGTCTTTGCTGGACAGCTTCAGTTTTGTGGTTTCCACGCCTGCAATGGATTTGATGTGTGGACACGGCACGCTGTGTGCTTCCCTAGCAGGGCTAGTCAGCACTGGGAATGCTTGCATTCCAAACTGCCGGAGCCCCAGTAGCTTAATGAGGGAAAAAAAAGGTCTGAGAAAGAGAAAAATTTAAGTATTGCATTCTTATTATTACGAGGGGTGAAGACCTTCCTGTTGAAGGTGGAAACTCTTGTGTATCCCTAACAATCCTGGTCTTTAGCTAAGGACCACGAATGTGGCTGGCTTGTGTACTGTGGTCCAGAGGGCAAAAAGGGGGCCTTAAGAAAGGCTTAATGTGGGAGTGTCTGACTGTGCATCAGAAAGAGGTACAAACTAAGCCTTCTTACACTCACTCGCTGTATTTTCCATCATTGCCCCTTTGGTTTTTAGTAATACTGTGTTGGTTTGTTTAAGCTGCTATTAGCAGAAGAGGTTCAGTTCCACAAGGGATGGTATTAACAGCTGAAAACACAGCTGTGCCACTCCTGGTGTATTCCAAAGGCCAAAAGGTACTCAGAAATGCTTGTGATCATCGGTAAATACAATTTAAATCAAATTAAACTTACCCCGCATTTCCTGAAGGAAAGGCCAGACCTTGTTCAGAATTGGCAGAGGTTTCAAAGTGTCCTTGTAGCCCTGGTGCGGCACGCTGTATAAGCCCATCTCTCTTTTACGCCGCACACACTAAGTGTTCAGCTTTGGTCTAAACATATCTTCTCTGTGTATAAAAGTAAAGATGATTTCCTAGACACTCAAAAATAAATGTAATTAATTTTACATGCACTCATGTATCTCTAGTATGCGATACAAACATTTTCTAGTTTCTGTCACGTGCTAGTTGCTGTATTTTAGTTGGTGCCTATGGGCATCATTTTGAAGCCTGTTATTAATGCTGCCTTTTTCACCCTTGCCTCGGAGGCCAGAACTATTTCCTTCCTTAGCTTTTGCTACCCAGTCATGTCTTTTGGGGCATAAATACTGTATCTGATTGCTTTCAAAACTACTTTGCTAAATTGAATTTATTAGTTAAGGTTGAGTATTTGGAGACTTGATGATTAGCTCTTGTTATCTTCGGATAATAAGATAATAAGCTCAAGTTATCTTTGGATAACTTGATGATTAAGGTCAACTCTCAATGTACGTTTAATCCCTTTACTGTCTTCCTAATTAGTTTTCTGATTCTTGACAGCATGAATATTTCCCTGAGAGAAATAAGACACTGAAGTGTCTTGAGTAACTTTATTACTTAAACTACTTACTAAACTATTTATTTTAATGCTTTATAAATAGAGTACTGATCACAACATCATCACTGCAGTGAATGACTGGCATCTCTGAAAGAGTGAAATTTCTTTCAACTCAGGTTTCAATTAGTTAATGCAATTTTTTGCTTTAATCTTCTGATACAGAGCGCCTCTTTTCTGTCCGTACTTTCATCTTTGAAAAGGGAGTGGATGCCAGTTTGGGGAATAATAGAAGAGAATATCCCGCCTCTGTGATCTCTGCCAATTCTGTCTTCACATTTCCACTGCTCAACTTTTTCAGCTGTCTTGAACGGGGAGAATTGTTTCTAGTTGCTTAAGGGGTCTTGAACTCACGATGCAATGATCCAACAGATCAATACTCTGGCCTATCAGGGAACTCTGCATCCTGATGAGCAAGACACTACATTTCTTATGAAGAAGGAAATGGTACTGATGCTTTATGCTTTGTTTAAACATCTGCATAGTTCCATAAGGCAGATTCAGTTAACCAATTCGTGAGAATTTTGTTTGCTGCTCTGCAGGTGATGGAATTTGCTGCTGTCCTTTAATTCTTTTTCTAAATAGATTGGCAGTTATTTGTGGCTAGGCTACCCAAGCGGTATTTTCTACACTGTTTTTCCATCCATGATCAATAAACAAAAACAGAAGTAAAAAGATTATCAATCCTATGTATTTTGAAGTTGTAGCTCTAATGTTAAGTCCATTGTTTCCGTTCTCTTAGTTCAAGTCCCCACTAGGTCAGTATTGTCAAAATTGCCTGCTGGACATTCACCTTTTCACATGAAAAACAATACCACAAGAGCTCCAGCTCAAGAACTGGTGAAGTCTCTAACCAATATCGGCGTAAACTATTTCTGGGTCAAAAATGAGATTTAAAGGTTGAGTTGCATCCTCTCTCCTGAAAATGGAGCTCTTAACAGAGGGCTGGGACAGCAAAAGGAAGCTGAGCGATTCCCTGAGGAAGCGTAGCAAAGTGTATGCAGGATTTGGAAGAAAAAATGACTGCTCACACTGCATCATCTTAAAAATATTTTAGAAGCGAAATGTGAAGGGGACCATTCAGTTTTTAAATAACCTGAATGTCACCATTCATGGATGTTGGGAATTGTGGATGGCAGCTTGAATTTTACTCAGTTTTCCCCCATTTGCTTGTTTGTGTGCGCATTTTGTGGTTTGTTTTTCTACATGAAACAACAGTAACATGTTAATTTCTCATGACTACATGGTGTATAACAGAGAAGGCTATATAGAAGGATACTACATTAATATAACACTATACCGAAGCTTCACTAAATGTTCATACTTTGCTTTTCCCATAAAATCAAAGCAAAAGGAAATGGAATGAAGTTAAAAGGCAAAGCACTGACACAGTCAGGCGCCTCCTACTTCAGTGTGGCCAGATGAAGCATCTCGAGTTTATCTCCTCTGCATTTCAGGTTCAGTCATATTGGACCACAATCCACATAGAAACCTTGATAGCCATAACAATTTTTAATCAAAGAACACATTTTTGGAAAACGATGTGAAATTTCGGAATACTCTATTTTTAGTTAATTTTATTTTAACTAATTAGCTTCATTGGTAATGTATGTACAACCCAACTTCTTTCCCAAGCAGATGGTACATATGTGCCTTCTGAAAGCTTTTTTTCATAGAAACAGATGTATTTTCCTTCAATGAGAAAATGTAGTTCCCCTTTAAGACTAAAATCTAAGTCTATATTGTTGAAAAGCTGTAGTGCATGATTGTTATTTACCATAGATGTGACATGTACCAAAGTTTGCATGGATTTTTTTTTTTTATTAGAAATTTAGGGACAAACACAGGTTACAGCACATGCTGTTTCAAAGATTAGGCAACTATATTAGTGGAAACCACGTCCTTCCAAAAGAGCCAAATGGCCATTTGCAATGGTCTTTCAACAGCACTTTTTTGAGTGTATCCAGCCACCTTTTTTTTCTTGAGTTGGGTAGTGCCAGAACTGTGTGTATTCAGTGAAAAATGGTTCACAAATCCAGCCTTGTGCATCCCTCTGGAAGAGTCCTGAAGGACTGAGTGCATCCAGCCTTCCTCAGGAATACCTGGCCGAGGAGACCCCTGTTTCTGTAAGACCACCCCACACCAATGGCTACCTGAGCTGCTGGGTGAGAAAAGCAGCACTTAGGCTGCTGCGCTGGGGAGGAGGGCATGGTAACACTACCATCCTCCTGGCATCATGACATCCCCGCGAGCCTGAAGCTCTCTCCTCCTGCTCTCCCCCTTGGGAAAAATCACACAATGGTTCAGGTTGGAAAGGACCTTAAAGATCACCATGTTCCAACCCTCTGCCATGGGCAGGGACACCTCCCGCTAGACCAGGCTGCTCAAAGCCCCATCCAGCCTGGCCTTGAACACTGCCAGGGATGGGGCATCCACAGCTTCTCTGGGCAACCTGTTCCAATGTCTCACTGGCCCCACAGTGAAAAACCTCTTCCCAGTATCTAATCTAAACCTACCCTCTTCCAGTTTGAAGCCATTACTGCTATCAGTACATGCCCTTTCAGCTTTCTTGTACNGCTCCCCGGCAGGGGCTGCGCCGCGCCGCGCCGTGACGCCATCAGGCGGCGCCCGGCGGGAACCCCGCGCCGGCCCGCGCCTTTCACCGCTCGCCTCAGCCATGTTCCCTTCGGCCCCCGCCTCCCCCCGCACCCCCGGCGGGTCGGCCCGCAGGAACCTCGGCGCCGCCGTCCCCAGCCNTCATAGGAGAGGTGCTCCAGCACCATGATCATGTTTGCAGCCCTCCGCTGGACCCACTCCAACAGGTCTGTGCCCTTCTTATGTTGGGGACTCCAAACTGGACGCAGTACTCCAGGTGGGGTCTCACCAGAGCAGAGTAGAGGAGCAGAATTGCCTCTCGACCTGCTGGTCACACTTCTTTTAATGCAGCCCAGGATGCGGTTGGCTTTCCAGATTGCGATCACACATTGCTGGCTCATGTTGAGCTCCACATCAACCAGAGCTCCCCGGGTCCTTCTCCTCAGGGCTGCTCTCAGTACATTCTCCGCCAAATCTGTATTTGAGTTTGGGATTGCCCCAGCCCACATTCAGGACCTTGCACTTGGCCTGGTTGAACCTCACGAGGTTCACACGGGCCCACCTCTCGGGCCTGCCCAGGTCCCTCGGGATGGTATCCCTTCCCTCCAGTGCGCTGATCGCACCACGCAGCTTGGTGTAATTGTCAAATGCGCTGAGGGTGCGCTCAATCCCGCTGTCCATGTCACCAAACAGCACCGGTCCCAGCACCGACCCCTGAGGAACGCCACTGCTCGCCACTCGGGCATCCAGCCCTTCATTGCGACCCTGAGGTGCGGTTGAGCCCCGGGGCAGGTAAGATAGAAATCGGGCGCTTGTGCGTTAGCGCCCGGGCCCGTAACCACGGC
>VXBO01001544.1:344782-364727 GCA_013400135.1 Rhinoptilus africanus | reverse complement strand
CCGGGACCGGCTTTCTCCCGCCGGGCCGTTACCGAGCCCTTCGGCCCCTCGGCCGGGCTGTCTCCCTGCCCCAGCCGGCAGCGGTGGCGTCGCCCCTGGCTGCAGGGGAGGGCAGGAGACGGACGGCAGCTGCTGGCACCTGCAGGAGGGCTGGAGCTCAGCCCTCCCCTTCTCCTCTCCCCTTCCTTCTCTCCCCTTCGTCTTCTCTGGGGATAGAGGCGGTCACACACCGTGAGGCCGCTGTTGCCGAGGGTCCGAACACACTGGGTCTGTCTTTGCTGAAGTAGCAGCGGTTCTTGAGAGAGCTATTAGGAAGTTAAGCTGGTGATTTTTTAAAAAAGTAGCAAAAGAAAAGCATTATAATTAAAAAAAAAAAACACAACACCAAAACAAACAAATAAAAGCCAAGTGTTCAAGTGCTTGCCATCTGAATCTGTTTCTTGAGCCTTAAGCCCAGATGCAGACACAGGGGCCTTTAGCTAGCTAAAATAATCTGACCTTACTGGAGGGGGAAAAAGTGTCATTTTGTCATGCATAATAGTCAGCAATTAGATTGTATTGGACCTCTATTAAGCCATACTTCTAAATGAGCCTAATGAGAGGGCTCTGCTTGTGAAAGCTCTTGCTTTCATCTGTACAAGAAGGTTTAACAAAATATTTCACCTGTCTTTGCGAACCCTGCCTCATTTTTACATGCTCAGGTCATTGTAGGTTACAACACTGCTGTTTCACAAGTGCCGTTTTACCATTCATTTTTCTGTTGGAATGTATTGTAAGATATTCTGTGTCTCTGATCATCCTTAAATTTCTTTTTAGTAGTTTTTCTAGAATGTTGTTTTGAGATGTGTACATGCTAGGTCATCCTAGTACTGAAGAAGCTGTATGTGTTTTCATGATGATTTGTGTTTGCCTTTTATTCAGTATTTAGTAACTCAGATATTCTGTTTGCTGTTTGACTGTCCTGAATAATATTGTACTGTCAAGACACTGTCAGTCTGGTAGTTTTATGACTGTGATGAAGATTTTAGACACCAGTACAGGTTTATAGAATGGAAACTTTCCTGAGGTGTACAAATTAGCCTTTCTTTCCTCTGTATTGTTTTGCTTATTGCTTTCTTTTATACATGGTTTGATTCTACAGTAATACTTTTTCTCGTATCTCCCAGCTTGATTTCTTTAGGAATGTTTGATAATGGTTCTTTTTGAAAGATTTGGGGAAATTTAGGTACACTAATATTGTCTGGATTGTATTCACTGACTTTTTTTCAGAAAATTTTGATAGAGCTGTTAGGCATGACTTTTTGTATGAAAAGAAAAAAAAAATATGGGAGTTACTAGTCTATGTTTACTCATTTTGCTTATTAACTTTCCCACAGGAGTAGTAAGACTTTATTAAGTCTGTGGTTTCTCAGCTGCTCTCAGATTCTTCATAGGGTGTTTGATGCACTCTTCTCATGGTAACAAATTCTGACAAGTGTTTTATAGTTGAAAAGTTTTAAGGCTCTGTAAAAGTGGTATTATACATTAAAACTATAAATACACAATACCACGTTTTCACTGTTATAAACATCTCTTATTAGCATTTGAATTCGAGGTTTTCTCATATGTATCCCTACTATAGGAAAAATAAGAAAATAATAAGAACCTCTGTATTTAAAAAGAAGATAAAATAGTTAAAGTTTAGGCTTTTCCCCTTCAGCTTCCCCTCTTCTCCCTTCCATATGAATCAAGATTTAACATGAGCCCCAGATCAATTTCAGGGGTTCAGAATCTCTTTTCTCAGAAGCAGCCATTTGTTGTTTAAATAAACAAGATTTCCCATTTTCAGTTTTGGGGAACTTTTAGTTCAGGTCTGTTTAATACGGTATTTTTGCAAACTGGGTGTCAGGCATGTCTTCCAGCTGTGTATCATCATCTTTTGGCATTTCACTCTGGGGAGGGCTGTGACGTCATTTTACTTACGAGGAGAAATAAAGAGGGCAGTATTTTCTAAAAGCAGAGAAATTTACCCACTTAATCATGTTCAAACGACAAGACAGACCTCTGCTGTTCCAGAGAAAGAAGGTTGGGGAAGATGCAAAGCAGCTTTTATAAATGATATTGTGAAACAAAGAGTGTCTGGAGCAGATAAGCACTGCAGCCTCCACCCTAAGACAAGGGCAGTAGAAGTGGTAGCTGATCCAAGCTGCCGCGGGTGTTCAGTATTGCACAGCGGGTACTGCCCACCAGTGTTAGAACTGGGGATGGAAATAGGTCCTGCCGTCAGGGAATAGTTTCTACTGAGCTTCTCCTGGCATTGTGGATTGCTTTATTTTGTAAATAACCAGAATGTAGAGAAGTTGAAAAGTTATTTTTTTGCTGGGGGATGAGTGCATATTCAAAATCAGTTCTTTGAAAAATAGAAGAATTTGATGACAGCTGGCAGCTTGTAAGGAGACCACCAGATTACTGCTTTAGATGGTCCTCCCAGAGGGCATAAACCCATTTCTTCACTTCTTTTTCAAACAGATACTAATGAAGTAAATGTCTGTTGAAACTGGTGAAAAAACAATTAAAAACTAACTATAACTTCTTGTTTAAAGAGCAACTCCTACCAGAGTTATACAGCATCCCTCAGCAAGTGAGACTATTAACTATGACGTTAAGGCTTTTGAATCCTCTCTGCCTGTTAAGGTTATGGAAGCCCTGAAGAAGGCTGATGGTAAGAACTGATTTTGTTTTTTTCTTATGGAAACTGACAGGTGACAGAAGTATTAACATGTTGTCGGTGTCATTTAAATGGCTGACTTTACAGTGGAAACTGAAATGTTTTTGCCTTTGTTTGAATCCAACTTCCTTAACTATGTAACTATAATTGTTATAATGCCCATGTGGGTATGGATGCATGTAAGTATCTTTCAGGTGCTGTCTTAACCAATATATTGTAAAATCCAAGGTAATAGAGAAAGCCAATAGATTTTTTAGTAACTTACTTATGGCTTCTTTCTCACCTTTTCCATCTGTCTGGATTCTGTTGTGTCCTAGAGTGGATGCTCTAATGTTTTTTAATTTATTTTTAATCCACGTTAGTTGTCACTTCTAAAAGCCCCAGTGATACAAACTTTTCCCTGAGTTCAAGAAATTGTTCTTCAAAGTAATTACTTCTTCAAAGTAATTTTTCCCTGTGGATAAGTTTTCTTTTTATAGTACATGTAAGAGGAACCGAAAACGCGCATCTTAAAAATAACTTTAAAATTGTTGATCAATTTACAAATCTGCTGTAAATTTACAATCTGCTGTAAATTGATGGAAATAGCTTCTAGTATTGTCTTGTTTCTCACTCTCAAAAGTTGAGTGTTTGTCAAATGGATTTCTAAACTATACGTGGTAATTTGGTATCTTAATCAAATACATGGAAATTCTAACATGGAATTTAATTTAATAGGAAGTATATTTCTTATTTTCATGTAAGAATGAAAGTTTGTTGATTTTAAGGTTACTCTGCAGTGCTTTGAAGATCTGAATGCTTTAAAAAAATTACTTTTTATGTAGCTGATGACCATCTGAGCGTTCAAGTGGATGAAAGTGGATGGGCCTGGCTAGTCCATAAAGAGAGGCTGATTATTTGGAAGATTGGTCAGTCTCCAGTAGCTAAGGTAAATGAAAGATCAAGATGGAAAAACTTCTAAATTTTATGCTAGTTGAACAAGTTATTCAGTTGTGGCTTTTTAGCAAGAGTTTCTTTATAAATTGATTTGTCTGGTTTCCCCCAAAAGTAGCGGGGTTGGTATGAAGTCATACAGTAACTGAAACTCAAGCTTTTGAGGGAGCTTAACATTTTTATATTCCTCTCTTCATTTTTAATTGTCACCTTAGGTCGTTAAGATTAATTCTTTGCATTTGTGTCTTTTATGTTAGATAGTCTGATAAACCTTATTTTAATTGCTAAAAACTAGTTGATATGTTACAGATTGGTTTAGATTATTCTCAGGCTCATTTTCAACTTAGCCAAAAAAGAGGTTAGTTTCGGCTGTGCTGAACATGTTTCATCCAGGTTTCTTATATCAATTTTTTTTTTTCCTTCTGGGCAGCGTTTCTTTCAGCATCATTTCAGTGAATAGCAAGTATTGTCAGAGGAAACCTGTAGTTAGAAGATCAATATTTTTCAATTAATGCAATGCATATTAATTATACAGAGTGCACTTACAGCAGAGTGTCATGTATACGTGTTCTGGTACTTGTAGAGATTTTTCAAGGGATTAAAATATTTTTCATTGTTTAACTTCGTGGGGGGAGGGAGGAGCATTTCCCTTCTCCACTCTGTTAATACCTAGTGAGCTTTCTCAAGCAATTCTAGTTTAAATTTGATCTGCTGCTTTGTTAGCATACTGTATTAAAGAATGGTCAAATAATTGCACCTCTGAAATAAATAATTCAATATTGTAGTGTTGTGAGAAAAACTCAGAAATAACTAAAGAAAAACAGTAATGTTTGAAAATGAACAAGTAGATGGTTTTTAGCTGTTTGGCGGTTGTGACAGCCTTGCTGAAATGTCTTGGGATGTTCTTTTGGTTCCCTTACACAGTGTCTGGGCTGGTTGAAAATCAATTTTTAGCAGAGTCAAAAAGTCTAAAGATTTTGCGGCAGAGGGATGAATTTATCCAATCTAATATTTATTACAGCATCTCTTTCTTTCTTACAGTTATCTCTGTGCAAGGAACTGCAGCTGCCACCCAGTGACTTCCAGTGGAGTTCTAGTTTAGCAGCTATATCTTGTCTCAGTTCCTCAGCTGAAGCACCTTCTCTGCAGGTGATTAACTTTTCAATTGCAGTGTTTAAAAATACTTTTAGAGTAACTTTGAATATATCCTATTTTATCAAGGACTTACTTGAAAACTTCGTTAGCTGTTGCACTATCTGTTCAAGAGGTCAGGATTGATAGTTTGTAATAAATATTTTGAAATAAACAAAATTCTGCTAGTCTTTTCAAGTCACATCATTTACATGTTATAGGATCAGATTAAAAAATAGTTTTCCTAAGGATTACTTGGTATGCTTTCATAACAAACAAAAATACAGTAAACTAAGAAGTATTGTGTTAACGAACACCAGGGCAATCAAATATTCAGTCTAAGCAAGTGCAATTTAAATGCGTGCTGGCCGAAAAAGTAGTTCAGCAATGGTTTAATTCTGAGTACACGTGGATGAGCAGCAAACACCAGCCCCTTCCCTTGGCTGGTCTTTATAAGGAAGCTGGCACTGGAAGGAGTGTGATTTAATTTCTCGTGACTGATTACTTTCCTAAGTTCCTTTTCATAACATACTGTGCCAGAGAGTGAAGTTTGAAGATCAATTAAGTTTTCTGAAAGTATGTTAATGTATCTGTTGATATCATTCGTGAAGAAAAGAGGCTTTAGTTTTCAGCTTGGATGTAGTTTTAGGTTAATATATGTGGTGCTCTAATAAAACTGGATAAGCACTTGTCTTTGGAAGGAAGAAGCAGCACAGAATATGTAATAGGATCTTTTCTTTTGACTTGTTATTGTGTTCCACTTCCAGATGATGAAAAGCATTCTTAATACCTTGTGATTAGCTCATAAAACTCTAAATGCTCTATGACTTACTCATACCCAAAGAAGTTTAAGAGAAAGTAATCCACCTAAACCAAGATATTTTTATTTTATTTCATCTTTCATCAGTTTGTGAGCTATGCGTGGATACTGTGATTTTATAGAGTGAAGTAGAAACACTACTGGTGGATGATATTTCACTAAAATGAAAATTATTTAATAATGGACGAGAATCACAAAGGACAATACATTCTATGGTGGTCTTTTAATTGTTGTGATGTTCATTAGCCAGCTGCTTTCCTTTTGTAAAGATCTGTGTCTAGTCAAAAATTAGTTAGAAAACTCTAAGGAGCTCAATAACAGCTCTCAGCTACAGTTTTTCTATTTTTCTGTAATTTTTTGTCAAGAAACAGATTAAGTATAATGCTTTCTGTCTAAATCTTTACTTGAACACAGTCTCTTCCTTCATGCTTTGAATTGGTATCGGAGTGATTTCCTGATGTAGGCACACTGTGGGTCTATGTGTTTATGAAGAGAAGAGCCACCGTGTGATTTGATATGCCTCTTAATGACACTAGAGCAGTTTCTTTGTTGTATTATAGCCACATTTTAAGTCTTCCATAGCAGCTCGTAACTCTTGGCATCTGGAATTCTCCACAGGCTCTTTTCTGTCTTGGAACTGTAGGTTTTGTTTGCATTTCAATAGCAAACCCTGAATTAATCAGGAACAAGAACGAGTAGAAAATATTGTTAGCAAAATAAGCGAGTATAACATTCCCTGCACAATGCATAATCTATGCTACAGAATCGTTTTGCAATTCAGTTCTAGGTTTGTCAGCATGCATCCATATATATTTACTGCTTTTTTGTGTGTTTGTCACCCACGATCTTGATGTGTAAAATAACATGTTTTAGTTAGAGCTGCATTCTGATTATTATTATTATCTTGCATGTTCTGTTAATTATTTTCTCACTTCAAGTCTCTGGCAATAATGGTTGCTACCAGGGAAGGTTCTGTGCGCTACTGGCCCAGTGTTGCACATGAAGGTTCCTATACGGAGACTTTTACAGACTTTGGAGGCACTCTGTGCAGTTTCCTAACAGCAGTAAAGGTACAGTACAGTATGATACATATATATTAAAATTCTGCTTAAATTCCTAATTTAAAATATGAAAAGCGTGCTTCACGTTATCAGTCGTAAATCTCCAATAAATGTTGAAAACTATTAAACATTCTGAGAGGTAATTTCAGAGACTGTTGATGAGTGTGATCATCTTAAGTAGCAGAGATGAGTGGCAGTCGACTAATAACGGTAGAGTTGGGGAAATACGCAGGATTCAAACAAGCTGAACTGGACTGGTTTGGTACCTCAGCCTATGAGGAGTGTCGGTATTCTGTGATTACTTCCTGCTGTCACAAAAACAGAGAACTACTTCAGATTTAAATTAAAAAAAAAGTATACTATAAGCTGTACACTGCACCGATTCAAACATAGAGAATAATGTGGAAAATTTGTTTAAACAGTCTTTTTACGTGATGAATGCTTTCTCTTTTTTAATTTTCTTTGTTAGCTTTTATGTACTGTGTGGATGCCTGTGTCTTGTTCCTGTTTAGTGTTCACCCTTATAAGCTGACATAAAGAATTTTATCTGACATTAGAATTGTTTCAGGAATGTGATTGTAATTTTTTAAAATGTTGTTGCTTTTTGTTTTTGTTAGGGAGGAAGCTTTATTTTATCATCTTTCAGAGGCCAGCTAGTTCGATTGATACCAGATAGTTCTGGCAAGATTCATCAGCATGCCCTGCCACAGGGACAGGGCATGTTTTCTGGCATTGGTAGAAAGGTTTCTTCTCTTCTGGGTATATTGTCTCCTGGACATGATGCTGAGGTAAGCTTGAAAAGCATTCATATATTAATATGCTTTAATTTCTCTCTGTAATTTCCAGCCTCAGTGTTTAGCAAAAAAGACTGTAATGATACACGATGACCAAAAAAAGAGGCAAGACTCAAGTCTTTTATGTTACTTACATTTCTTTGAAATTTGAAAGAGAGAAACTGAATAAATCTTTGTGAAGGAGGATGCTGACTTGCTTTTTAGATCGGAATAAAAGGAGACTTTATAGTAGCAGTACTTCCTGGGCAGTATGCAGTGCCTCAGAGTCTTGCCTCTTTCTAGTCATAGCGTCAATACTACTTGAAGAAACTAACAGAAACTGTAATTTTACTTTTCTGATTTAGGGTTGCCACGGCTTGGTGATTGGGTTGAGCTTTGTCAGTGAATTCCACCAAAGTTGGAAGAAAGTATGAGAAACATACTTACTATAGATGTTTTTATATCTATAAAATAAGACTACTCTTGGAAATTATCAGAATACTCTCATCTTATAAAGTAACTTGTGTAGCTTGCCCGAGGAGGTGGGTTTTTTTGGTGGACTGATAGTGGTGTAGATTGTTGTATCCAAATACTAAGGCTGTACTTTAACCTTTTTAGTGTTTTCTTTTTTAAACGCAGATTTTTAGCGTTCTTTGGGATAAAGAGAGATCAAGCTTTTATATGCTAACAAGTACAAATCTATACAAATGGGAGATTGATGATTCATCAGAGCGTTATATTCTGAGCTGGGATATCAACAGGATCCTTAAAGAACATATTACAGATGCAATTTGGGTAAGAGCCAGCTCACTTGGAAAGGGTTTGTGTGTTTGTTTAATTAATAGCCTATTTATATATAGTTATAAGTCAGTTGTTTTGTTTTTTAGGGTTCTGAAAGTAACTATGAAGATATTAAAGGAGGAGTAAATATACAGTACGTGGATTTGCAACAGAATCGGTAAGGAAGTACACTTGCATCTGGTAGGGCTTACATTACTGACATGAATGTGTTCTGTTTTCTTGCAAAAACTTTATGTAAGTAACTGCAATTTAATTTTATTTGAGTGACACTTGATAAAATGAACATGTCATATTAGATAACTAGATTATCCTTTATTTCATGCTGTCTTTATCTCTTTAGCATTACAGATTCGTTACCTAAGAAAAATTCCTTTCACTTTTTTAGTGTCGTTTTATCAGGTTTGGGTATTTGTTTTGTCTTGATATTACAAAGACATCAAGTAAGCAATTGTAACTTGTTCCAGCAAATGCAGAGAATTCAGTATCTCTTGTATTTAATTTAATGACATAAAATCCAAACTGCCTTGGCTCAGTTTTGTACGGCAGTATGAATACTGTTAATACAACAGCTAGAAAGAACAAATTGTATAGTCTGTCTTTCTAAAGAAAAATACAATATTGGAAAATACTTATTTGTAATTTTACTTAAATATCTGTGGGTTTGAGTGGTAGAGTTTGAGCAAGTAAAATACGTTATAATCATCTCTCAACGGGGTGACATCTGTTGTTGAATAGTGATGGACTGGTGATACTTGCTGCAGCATGGCATCCTGGAGACCGCCCATGTCTTGTCTACTACACTCTGATAACAGTAGAAGATAAAGGCTACCAGATGTCTGATGACGTTGTCGTGGAGGTCACACAGTATAATCCATCTTTTCAGGTATGCAAATGAAGGCTCTGAAACTGAGTTAAGAAATTACAGTGTTTGAGAATATTCCTATACATAAATCAACTATCAGATTTTTGTCCTAAGGAAAATCAAGTTCTCTGTCTTAAGGTTGTTCTTGGAATACGTATTCATCATATTTTGAGGAAAATGTGTACTAGCATCTTTCAATGTTTAATAGTAACTGTATGTAAAGTTTCGACTTTGCATTTTAAGTATAAGAAAAAAGCCTCAAAAGTAGAAGCCCGAACATCTGATTATTACTGATTTATTTTAATTTTTATCCTGTCTGTGAAAATTTCTACAGAGTAATTTTATGGTATACCTATGCACTCTGCTTAGAACAGATTTCAGACTCTGAGACTTTGGTGAGCAGGACAAGAAATTAAGAGGCCTGTATTTTGGTCTTTGCTACATAGCTGGCTTGCTAGGAGGGAAGGATTCAGTGTCCTTAATTGTACCTCGTTTGTGCTGTCTCTTCTGGAAGCATAAGCTTGGGCATTAACTTTCTTTGTTAACCTTCTTCCACTGTTCGCCCTCTCCCCTCTGACTGTAATGGCATCTTAAAATTGAATCTTACAATGGAAGGAGAATGTGAAAACTGTAGAATAATTGATCTGTTTACTTATCTCTCCATGTGAAATTAGCAATATTTTAATATATATGGAAGAAAAAGCCCCAAGATCTTAAGTTTTAGGACAATTTAAAAGTGTTTTTTTGGTTTTTTAGGTTATGTTATATCTGTATCTTCTTGTTACGAATTAAAACAAATTCAGGCAACTCAGATCAGCCTTTAAAATGTTAGATCATAGAATCATAGGGTTGGAAGAGACCTTGAAAGATCATCTAGTCCAACCCCCCTGCCAGAGCAGGGTCACCTAGAGCACATCACCCAGGAACGCGTCCAGGCGGGTTTTGAATGTCTCCAGTGAAGGAGACTCCACAACCTCTCTGGGCAGCCTGTTCCAGTGCTCTGTCACTCTCACAGTAAAAAAATTCTTCCTTATATTCCTCTTGAATCTCCTATGCTCCAATTTGTATCCATTACTCCTTGTCCTATCACTGGTCATCACTGAAAAAAGATGTTTGTTTGAGGTTTTGATTATATATGTGATATTGTTCGTATGTAATGCTTTCAGTCAGAAGAGGAAGTAGTGTGCTGCCTGATAGTCCCAGATTACTTTAGCCATGCTGCTTACCTCTATAATGAGAATGAAGTGTTTGCTTGCTCCACTGGAACTGGAAGAATTTCTTTACCACAGGAGAAAATCATATTTGGCATACAAGGTAACATGCAGGGGAGAAAAAGTAATCGTTGATACTTTCTAATTGAATGCTTCTACATTATTTAGATTTCTTGGAGAGCAGAATCATAATTACACTCCTTTTTACTAAATCATTCAAGTTGGGAGTTTCTCATGAGTGTATGGAGAAAATGACATCCAGTATTATTACTACTTACTCTATGGTGTTTTGAATGAAAATTAAGTAGATCCGCACTCTCGCTATATGAAGGGGTGGGGGTTTTTTTGCCTTTTTTTTTCCCCGCAACATTCACTGTTGAGTTTTTTTTTTTTTCTTGAAGTTAACTTGGTGTCAAGGCTTAGCCTAAAATTCATACTAGGTGCCTGTGTCAGATGTCTCTAAGTATGTCATCCTTGGCCCTCAAAGGTGTTTTCAACTAGGACATGCACATTGGTCCTTAGGTAGAATTTGAACCATCTAAATCTTTATTTTTTTTCTACAACTTGCAGTATCTGGAAATTGCATCTTGAGTAGCAAATAGTATCCACAGTTTCTGTAAGTCAGGTGCAGTTGTCAATTACTGCAATTACTGTCGGTTCTTTCATGGCAAAATTTCATAATTGTCTATGAAACTGCTGCATTTTGTTCTTAAGTGGCCTTTCTGTGCTTTTTTTTTCCTTTTTTTTTTTTCTTTCTTTCCGCCGGTTATCCCTCCCGTCACCACTCATCCTAGGAGATAGCATTTTAGGAGCAGGTTCCTGCACTAGCCTCCCCATCTTCTTTACCAAAAAAAGTGGACTTATCACCATCTTGTCCAGGGAAAACATTTCTGTGCTTCCTGAAGACCTGGAGGAATCCCTGTCCTCTTCTATTGCTGGACCAAGAAGTGAGGTAATGGTTGGTTGTTTGGCTGGTTGAAAACTGAGGGTAGAAATAAAATTTTTTTCTGGCAGTTCTGAATTTTCACTGTAGAAACCCTGCCTTCTTTGAGTTTTAAAGTTTGTGGGTTTTTTTAAATAGAGACTCAAACACTTGTAATGAAGGAAGTTTTCAAAACCCAAGAAATTTTACAATGTCTGCCAGTTTGAGTAACGTTTTTGTTTTCTTTTGTTTTGAGGTCAAGATTTCTCTGAAATGTATATTTTTTTTCACCTAGATGTATGTATTACTAAGCCTGTTGTAATACTACTGCAGAGACTCAAGACTTTTGTATCACTTTTTGATCAAGGTGGTTTCTTCAGTCTTTTGTCTCTGTTCCTTTGTGCATATAAGAAACGCTTTTTTCTTAGCATGCTGTGAAAAGCTTGGAGGCTAAGTTGGGAAGTGGCTGACTATTGTTTCTGCTCTGTTATATGTATTTTTTTTTAATATAGTCTTATAAAAATATGTTAAAAGTACTTTTATTGATATTTTGTGCATTTATTAAGCTCTTATTTACATCAAACATGTTTTGTTTAGAATGTGTGTACCCTGGAGTGTGAGGGAAGAATAAAAAAGTTGTTACAACATAAATTAGAGAATATTTCTATGGGGTAATAGCAGCTTCAATCCTTATTCCCATTAAATCACCTTTTGCATCAGTTATTATTAACTGGTATTTTAGTAGAAGACCTTTGTGGTGATTGCTCAGATAGAACTGTATTTTTCTTATTGTACTCATATCTAGTTAGATTTGTCTGCACTTGTATTGTTTTTGTGGCTGATAGTACTAGTGAATGCCTTTTAAATTCTGTCCAAAATGTTGGATTTGGATGTTAAAATATTTTAAATTACCGTAAAAAATCTGACTGGTGAAATAAGTTGGCATAAATTCCTTTTGCAGTTTATGTGAATTTTATTAAAATGCTTGAGGTCAAACCCCTGTGGATTTTTCATTGTGTTATATCTTATGAGTTTATGTTTGGCTTAATAAACAAAACTGCTTCCAGCTGGCTTTTTTTAAAAAAAAAAAAATAAATCTGTTGTCGCTACTTAAAAAGATTGTTTTCATTTCATATTGAAATGACATTTGCCTTTCAGCTGAAGTTTTTACTTTGCATTTTCAGAGTCCTGCGTTTGATGCAACCAGCAAGCTAGAAATTATAGCTCAAGAAGATAAGACTAAATTACTGAAAGCTGCTTTTCTACAGTACTGCAGGTAGAAATTGCACTTGATTTTTGGAGCTCTGTTTGTTTGCTATTTTTGAAGGCACTCTGATATTTGAGTAAGAGATCATCTTGGTAAAAGTACTCCTGTGCTGTTTTAATTAAAAGCTATTTTAATGACATATGCACATCTTTATTAGGAAAGTGTGAGATACATCTTGAGACAGTGAAGAAGTGATATGTATTAGAAAGAAGCAGACTTGTATAATCTCAATGATTTTTCACTTACTCTGCATAAACTCTGTAACATTACATTACTGTCAGTGAAACAACTTTAAACTTTGTTATTTTGACTTGTGTATTCTTTTAGTAAGTGTTTTGTTGTTAAAAATACTCTTTCCATTTCTTCCTCATTTTTATTTGCATATCACTTTTTGGTAATACTTACAAATATGTTTAATTACTCTTTATGTGGCCATGAAGATTAACTAGCATGGCAGATTCTGTGGCAAAATGATCTTTTTATTTTTAGATTGACTGATATGGGGGGACTGGGAGTGGAAGGAAATATGCTGTTTGTCAAACTATCCTGATTAAAGCAACCTGACTGTTGGGAGGCATGCAGCGCCACTGGAAGTTCTGATGTTGACATGAGGGATGTAAACAAAGGAGGAAGAGGAGAGATAAGAAGATAAACAGAGCTGTAGACTTAGATTAATTATATTTAGAGGGGATTGCTTTCAATATATATTTATTTTTAAAAAAAACCAAAACCAACCCGCAAACCCTCTTACAACTACTCTCCTTAAATAGTCTTAAAACTTGGAAAAAACCCCAGATTTAAGATAACAGGAAGTAGAAGTGCTTTTGACAGAACTGCATGCGAGGTAGGATATTATGAAGGTGATTAGGCACATACAATAAAGGATATCAAGACAGGATCTGTACGCATGCACAGAATTTAGAAAGCAATGTCTACATGCATTCGCAAGCGGACATGTCAGTAAGCAGAACTGCTGCTGAAGATGGCTCTAGTCCTGGTGACTGAAGGAGCTAAGGGCTGAGAGCACAGGTAACGAATATGAAAGTTGAGGTCACTGAGGATGTGAACAATGGGGTTGGAAACAAGGTCAGAATAAAGTAGGAGGTAGTAAGGAAAACAATGTGAAACAGTATGAAAGTTTAATGTTGTTTTGATTAAAATTAGGGTTATGTTGATGAAACTAGAAAAAAATTAATAATTTGATGTGTATAGTATTGATTCAGATTTTTCCCAGAAAAATAATATGGTAAAATGAATGGAAAAATCTTCCACAGAACAAATGTAGCGATGGCCTGTCCAGAAGGCCAAGCAGTTGATGCAGAGCAAGTAATGGAAGGCTGTTAATAACAGACGATTAAGTATATTCCAGTTTTTAAAAGTATAGTTTGTTTTAGTAAACCTTTGTGCAATTTCTGGTTGCACTTCGGTTTTTTATTTCAAGATGTCTTGGTCATACAAACATTCAAACTGAAAGCCTCATGGAAAATATAAGTATTACCAAAATCAGATCATATGTTGGAATCACAGTATCCCTTCTCAGTCAAAATACTATAATTTTTAGTCACAAAATAAAAATCAGTGTGCTTCGTGAATATCGCATACTTCTTACATAGAGTTATTCAGTACAACTTCATACATTGGAGATTTAAGCATTTGGATGCTTCTCACTCTTTTACTTACTGACCTAAATAGAGAAGGATTCTCTGAAATTATAGGAAATAAGAATAAGGCATTATATTTGCTGAAGGATTTTCCTGAAGCTTTTACTTTATTGCCATTTGTGGAAGTGATTACATGTGCTCTTGAGAGGATTTTAAAGCTATTAATAGAAATTTAGCGACCAGAGACATCCAGACTTCAGTCTGTATGATGCATCTTTTCTCTTTAATATGAATAATAGGGATAATAAAACAAAAAGTGATTTGAAACACTTACTGGCTTGTGCTTTTTTTGTTGTATAGATTGTGCAGCCTTTGGAAGCAAGAGCTTTCAAAGAATTGGAATACCTTTTATCCATAGAACCAGAATACCTTTTATCCATAATCAATTTAAAGGTAGCCCAAGCAATGCTTGATGTTTATAATCTAAAGCACTTGACAAGAAGCAGATCAGAAAATCCTATTGAATGATTCTTGTTCCTATAATTCTGTCTCTTGTTTTTATTTTACATACTTTGTATTTCTTTTATTTCAGGAAAGATGTAGTCAATGCACAAAGCATGGTAGTTGAGCTCTTTCCAAGTAATGCAGATCTGGATTCTGATGCTGAATTGGATAAGGCAGTGACTCAGATCAGTGTGGACTTAATGGATGATTACCCTGCCTCTGATCCAAGATGGGCTGAATCCGTACCTGAAGGTAAACGTAAGGGGGCACGGGGAGGGTGTTGAGATTTTGGGCATTGGTTGTGCTGGGGGGAGATGGTAGTGAAAAACTGTCTATAGTACTCTAGATAAAATCATAATTTAAGCTTTGCAAAAATGGCATAGGTGCCCCATGCCCTCTTCTGCCACTAGATAGATTTCCAGAAAGGCTAAAACGTGCATCCTATGAGACTGCCAGATAAACTTGCAGTCTACTGGGGTTAGTTCTTGACTTGATATAGTAAGCACAAACAGCAAAGAAAACATTTCTGAGAAGGATACTTTAAGGCACAGGTGGTGTCACTTTATTGTTTCCACGATTCCTTAGGTAGACCTAAATTATTTTCCATAAATAGGTATGTTGAGAGAAAGAGTTTATTTGTTCATGCTTAGCCCTTTGTCACCGTGGCTGCTCAGCTTCTGGTAGGTTTGGATCCTGGGGAGAGTGAGCTCATGTCCCTCTGCAGCACTGGTATTTGTGTCTGCCGAGAAAAGGACTAGAGAAATTTGTTTTGGAGCATATGTTATACATAAAGGATTAAAGCAGACACTTTTTCAGCTATAAACCTCTGTGTTTGTGCTTCCCCGTCTCTTACGAACAGTGTTAATTTGGAACTGTCCCCAGGACGTCTAGGCAGCAGTTGCCACTTGCTGAGCAGAGACTTAGTTTGAAAAGTTCATGTAGTAAATAGTTACAGATGGATGATGCTTCTTGCTGTTGTTTCTGTGTGGCAGCCAGTTAAAAATTGTCAGGCATCAGATTCTTAGTATTTTCTGAATCAACTTTATTTTGAATACAGTAGCTTATCTGCATTTTTTCCTGGCTAAAGCAAGAAGCGAAAATTGATAGCTTCTTGGAAATAGTCTGTAGCTGATAACGATAGTTCTCGTGAGTTTTTGTATCTTGGGAGTCTTTTGGTTTAAAGCACACTTAGAATATACAAAAATTCTGACATAGGGAAAAAATTTGGGCTCCAAACTCTGTTGAGGTGAGATACTTGTGAGGGTACACGTGAGGAACCTTTCATCATCCTTACTGACTCCTTTAAGGACCTGATTGTCCGGACTGAAACGTTTGCTGACTTTTCATGTGCAAGCTCATTTGAGGAAGAAGAAAAGTAGAGCAGTGCTGGGCAACCACTTGTGTTGGGCAGTGGAATTGTGTAGGCAACGCAGAGTCTATTAGGTCTGAATGGTTGTTAACACCTTATTTGTATTACCTGTGGTCCTAGAGCATAATAAATGTAGCAATAGCTATTCGGCAATGAAGATAAAAATTGGAATCTGAATCTTACTAAAACTTGAATAAGACGGTGAGCTGCTATTTTAGCAGCATAATGAATTGAGTGGTTCAGAATAGTTGTACTGATCTAAAGATACTTGATTTGTTCCAAAGGCTTTACTTCAGCTATGACAGAGTTCAAAAACCTCATTAAAAATAATGTGGTCAACAATATATAAATGTGTATATATTAAAAAGTATCTGTGTGGTAACACTATAGAAATTTACAGACATATATTTACCTCAGAGGCAAAAAAATAATTATCCAAGAAATGAAGATATTGAGTGCTCTGATCTAAGATTTTTTTCCCTTTTTAGAAGCAGCTGGTTTCAGCAACACATCTCTAATTCTTCTTCATCAGCTGGAGGATAAGACAAAGGCACATTCTTTCTTCATTGAGTTTCTTCATCAGGTAGAATTCTACAGTTCTTTTGGTATCAGCACACACGAAATCAGAATATGATTTTGTTTTGAAGTAATTCTTCTAGAACACTGTTTGAAGCGCATGGGATGGTTGTTTGTTGTCTTGTTTTATTTTTAATAAAAGGTTGGTGTATTTGAACGTCTGGGCAGTTTTCCAGTACGAGGGATGCCGATGGCAACTCGGTTGTTGCTGTGTGAGCACGCAGAGAAGCTGGTAGCAGCTATTGTTCTCAAGAATCACCACTCCAGGCTGCCTGATCTAGTGAATGCTGCTATACTGCTTGCACTAAACAAAAGAGAGTGTGACGTTCCACCAAGTCTTACCCCTGCAGATGTGTTCTTTCGAGAGGTAAGAAACCCATTACTTCTGAATCATTGTATAGTATCGCATGCAGTAAAAGTTGCAGTGCATTAATGTTTACTTTGAAACTTTTCCCTTTAAAAATCAGTTCAGCTTTACACAATTTCCCTGTAAATAGGGATGATGGAGTAGTATTTTCCTCACTTTAGTGCACATACTTCTTTTTATGTCTGCAGCTGAAACATGAATGCTGACAAATTTCATGTAGTGGAAGTAAAATTGTTTTGATTGCCGGCTAACTTACATGGATAAGCAATGAAAAAGACAAGTGAAATTCTCTGTCACATCAGAAAATGTATGCTAAATTATAATTTTTAAGGGCTGAACTGAAGCATATGAAGCTTTCCAGATAGGAGAGCTGCTTTCATGAGCTGCCCTGGATGGAATTGTGTCAGTTCAGTCTCGTATTTTTTTGTCTTCTCTAACATGAGTGAGTCTAAGCTAGTTCTCAGTTTATGCCACGTTCCAGTCCAGCGCCTAGTCTTTATTTCTTTCTTCCTCTTGAGAAGAACTATACGCAAAACATTTATTCTTGGGAAGTTTTTTCCTGTAGAGGATGGTAGTTGCTAATGGAGAAAAATAAATGTAAAAGAAAATATAAATAATACTCTGCTATCTTAAAGCAGGTATGTTATGCAGTATACTTTATCTAACAAAGGTTCTACTGCCAAATGTTTCAGAAGAACATGGAGGAATATGCTTATGAAAGTTTATGGAGTTGCCTTCAAAAAAGAGGATTTTTTTTTTCGTTCTGGATTTAAGTCCAGAAATAAGGCAATTCTTGTATTTGAAGTTTTTATGAAATACAAGCTGGTGATTTTGTTACCCATTTAGTAGGTGATACCTTTTAATGTTTTTGGCCATTGATGGGATTTCTACTCATAATTGTTTATTTTTCTATCCAACTCATATCTTGGCTTTCAGGTATCAGCTGGATGTTTGTGCTCAGGGCAATTTTTCTTTGTCTTTAAGGTGTCCCAGATAGATTCCATCTTTGAATGCTTACTAGAAGAAGAGGAACAAATCCTGAAAGATGTGCCAATGGAATCAATTGAGTGGGCCCAGATTGTTGTCAATGTGAACAACATCATTAAGGTATAGAACTGCATGAACTAAAATGGTTGTGGGAGGGGAAGTTAAATATTGAAGGACACTCAACAAGTTGAGCGCGGTACGTCAGAGTTACTGATACAAGAACAAAAGTGGATGCACGTTTCACATGTACAAATACATTAGGAAGGAAAAGATGGTCTCACACAGAATTAGGGACATTCCTTTTCCTCCTGAGGCACTGCTAAAGAGAATTTGAGAAGTTGCAGCATTGATGGAAGTTGTGAAAGCATGAGCCCTTAGCAGAGAGTGAAGACCTTATCCTTGAGCACTGAGGTTTCTTGCTCAGTCAGTATGTGCTCTTCCATACAACTGAGAAAGTGGTATAGAAAGAAGAGGGATGTTAAATAATATTTCAGAATTCGAAAAGACATCATCTTTTATGGTCTGTGTGTATGCTGGTAGCCTTCAAACTCCTTATGTCCTTGCCTTTAAATAGGACATGCTACAAGCTGCCTGTCAGTATCGTCAGTCTAGAGCCTCTTTATATAGAGCAGGAGAGCTTCCAGAAAGAGAACCTGAATATATTCCATGGACAGGTGAGAAATTATTATTACTAGTTTATTAATACTAAATAAAAATACTTTTAATGAGTTTCAGGAAGCAAGAAATTCAATCTCAATGTTAAACTTACCGCTCAAGGTTTCATTTGGTGAATGAAATGGAATGAATTAATGAATACTTATTTTGTCCAATATTGATGATAATTCTTTAAAACTTTTTTTACTTTTATTTGTTAGTATGTGCTGGTTCTGGTTGGCAGACCTATGGGATACATAACATTAGGATGAATCATAAAATGTGATCTATAACTGTTCTAAAAGGACTGATGATTTTCTGCTTCCTTAAGTGTTTTGTTTGGATGGTTTAATAACATGAAAAACTTATCACTTGCAGAAGCAGGCACTTCCCAGTTGGTGCTTAAGCTTCACTGTGGCCTCTAGATATAAAACACACTTGTTTAGTGCTCCCAAGATAAAAAATCTTTTGAAAAGGAGAACCCATGCAAGCTATTTTGGTGTGTTATGCCTTGAGGACTACATCGAAGTATTTAAATCAGGTTAACAGAATTTGCCTTTTCTTTGTGTGTGTTCTTTACTTTCCTTACTGATTGTGCAAGTGATTCTGTTCTTACGAAAAACAGCTGGTACTGATAGTTGACAATGTAGATCTGTGTAGTTCCAGGGGTGATTTTGTTTCTGTTCTCTTTTGTTTACTACCTTTTGGCCAAACTTAATATGTAAAGTTTGTTTTGAAGCGTTGTTTTGTTTTCTTAGTATTGCTTTGATTTTTAAAATTAAAATGTTTATTAGATTTTTTCTTCCTATTTTTTTAATTGTATGTAGTAATATTTTTGTTATGCTTCAGCATAGATTCCTGTGGGGATAGAATTATTGGTTTAATGTTTACTGTCTTGTTTTCCCAAGCATCCAGCAGCCTTCGTACAGCAATAATACGTCAGCATGGAATCATTCTGAAGATCGTGTATCCCCAGGTGGACAGTAACCTCCGCAGCGTTGTGGCTGAGCAGTTGGTGGCACTACTGGATTGCTTTCTAGATGGCTATGTTTCTCAGCTGAAGTCAGTGGACCGCCCTGCCGATCAAGAGAGATACAGCAATGTGGAAATGGAATATGTGCAGAAAAGATCGGAGCTCTTGTCTCCTCTGCGTAAGTACTGTCTCTTTTCCTTAATGCAAGGATTAAGTATTCCATTCGATGAGGAAATGCAAATCTGAGGGAGTAAATGGCATCTGTGTATGCGTTCTGGTAGATCTACGTGTTTGCCTTCAGAGTATAAATGACTGGTTTGATGATTTAATGGGATATTTACAAAATAACAACAGGGTACAGAATTGCATCCAAGATTGCACCCATGCCCGTACTTCTAATACGACATGTTGCTGCTTCAGCTTTTT
>VXBO01001544.1:327484-344748 GCA_013400135.1 Rhinoptilus africanus | reverse complement strand
TTTTTTGCTAAGTTGATATATTTTTCTGGAGGGAATTTATTTTGTGCCAGCTGGCTGAAAATAGTGTATAAATGGATTTCTAAATGTTTATGTTTTTCTGCTAGTTGACATAAACTTATATGCCTGAAGTTTGTTTAGTGTTTATCAAGAAAACATCACTTCTTGACTCTTGATTATCTAATAATCAAACATGCTGTTTAACATGTCAGATGTGGCCAAGTCTTTAATTGTAATTGAAAGCAAAGTCCTCTTGTTAAGTGGAAATAACTCTGAGCAAATACATTTTAGTAAGCTTATAACATTTAATTTTTTAGACTAAAAATGAGTGCTATAAATAGAACAGTCCAATAATCACTGCCTTTTAACGTTCTTAAACCTTAAGAAAAGTCTCTTGAACTGTCATTGTCAGTTTTACTGACATTCATGGGCTCTGTTAGCTTGTAAATAAATTTTTTTAACGTTGTGTTCCTTAAAAAAAAAATTGCACATTCTGCTCTTAGGTATTTAAACCAAAATGAAAGATTTTAAATAGTAGTATTTGTATTCAAAATATGTTGTCTTTACTTGTTCTATTTGTTATTAAAAGCCTTTGCCTGCTGCTTTATCACTTTGTGTAATTAAGTGTATGTTAATAGAGATACTAAGTCATGGGTTGATTTTTTTTTTTATCTCCTCCCTCAAAAGTGCAAACAGCAGATGGTGCTAATTTTCAGAGAAAATAGGACATACACTGGCAATTTAATATTATTCTAAACTTCTTTTCTTCCCCCTCATGTTGGGGGACGGAGATGGTAGGTATGTGAGCTTGCGTGCGCACAGGGTACAGATGCAGTAAGGTGAATGTTTCTTCGGGAATGTGTAAGTGTCTCTGTCAAGGAAACACTTGAAACTTGTTTCCAGTTTTCTGGTCTCTGCTCTCAAGTCATCCAACAGACAAAGACAAGCTTGTTTGATATAACTTCTTTTTCTTCTTGGTGCGTAGTTTCCCTGGGGCAGTATCAGATGGCAGCAGCTTTAGCAGAGAAGTACTGTGACTTCGATATCCTGGTGCAGATGTGTGAGCAGACGGACAACCAGGCCAGATTACAACGTTACATGAGTCAATTTGCAGATCAGGTAACTTTTTTTTTTCTCTCATTCCTTTTGGAACATAATAATAATAACGTAATATATTTGCATCTGAAAAGTTGCAAAAGTTATGATTGAAGTGGGGAAGGGTCTGATTTTTTTAATGCATGTGTATTTCCATGCACATACCGGGGTAATGTGGAAAACTGGAGTCCAGATTCACTCTGCAGAACTCAGTGTCATATTTTACCTTGAGACTGCAAAGCAAGTCAGCAAAAATATGGGTGCTAGCTGTACGGGCAGGGGCTTTTCATGGAATCTTTTTTTGTGCCTCAAACACATTTTCTCACTGCTAACATCTTTCGGCATTTTGTGATTTGTTCACTGAGGCGTTGTAGTCAGTGTTGTTTTATTAATGTAATCTAATATGAACTTAAGGATAATTTTGAAAAGAAGAGATGAGGTTGTTAAATGTATAAATAGAAACGTAGTTAAGAAGAATAGGTAGACAGAGTTGTTGCTATGGTCTTTTTTTTTTTTTAATTGTTGTGCCGGTATTTGTTGGACAACTTCTCAAAGTCTGTCAAAATCTGTCATAAAAACCCATAAGTGTGCTGAAAAATTGGAGAGCGTAAGGAACAGGTAATAGAAACTACTTGAAGTGAAGGGGACTTGTTTAGCTCTTCCACAACACCTATGGAAAGAAAAATGCTGCAGTCTACAGGTTTCCTAATAAAGAGAGTACAGAAAGGTTGTTTAATAAAAACAAGTATTAGTAACAGAGTTACAGTGTTTTTGATAGTGAGGGTTAAATAGGCACACATACTGCCAAAGAAGGGGATAAATTCTTTGTTCTCTTCAGATCCTTTTTTTTCTTTTTTTTTTTTTAAGGAAAAAGTAACGCTTTCTGAAAAGAAGTTACTTCAGTGAAAATAGAGCTGAACAGATCATGTCTGATGGATAGATTATCAGATGTGGCCTCTTCAGACTTTCTTTTTTAAATTGTTAATGCAATTAAAATTTAGCATTATTCTAAAATTACTCTTAAAAGACTTAAGTCTCGAGCATAAACCCTGATTAGTTATGTCACGTTGAAGTGTTTGAGAATAAAATTGGTAGGGTTTTTTTAAGAAAGACAGTTTTTAACAGTGACTGAGAGAAGTAAGGCTGTAGGTTCAGTTGGAGGTAGGAGTGAATGTTTGAAAAACAGAAGCAAACTTATATGAAAAGAAGTAAAAACTACAGAGTTCTGAGGAGGGGGAAGGAACAGGTCAAAAAATAAGATTAGAATTGTGGGTGATGTGATACCTCTTTCCATTTTTGTGGGTTAACATGAAGAATTTACATTTGGCATTTCCTTTACTGCTATTGAAGGATAAATCCTGCGGTGTGTATCAGCATCTCTTGCACTGTAGCTGATAAATGCTTTAAACACTATTTCTATCAGAAATAATGTTTTCATCAACAATGTGTTATTTTTGTGTGTGTGTGTTTCTTGTTTTGTTAAGCAGGTTCTCACTATGTTCTTACCAGTTGTATTTTATGAAACATCGTGCCTTAGAAGACAAACAAGATATTTAAATGTAACTTTAAAAATCTACTCATATTCCTGTTACCTTTAGAATTTTTCAGATTTCCTGTTTCGCTGGTATTTAGAAAAAGGAAAGCGAGGGAAGCTGTTGTCTCAGCCTATTGCTCAGCACGGACAGCTGGCCAGTTTCTTGCAAGCTCATGAGCATCTGAGCTGGTTACATGAGATCAATAGTCAGGATTTCCAAAAGGTAAAGTTTCTTAATACAACCAAACTGAAATATCATATGTTAAATGAGTCAAGTACGTATACAGGTAGGCAAATTATCTAGTTTTGACCTTTCATTATCAAAAGACGACACCTTCCCTAGGCGACTGAAGGGAGAGATGACGTGGATCATTAATGGAGTACCACACGCCTCCCTCCAGGCACCATCGGGTATCTCTCATAAGCCACTGCACTGTGTAGTGGAAATTAGGGTTGCTTTTCGTCCCTGTTGGTGACTAGTATTTTGTATGAAGGAAGCTTTGGCTACATGATCACTACTTTAATGGAATTTAAAGTTTACAGTGAATATTAGTAGCATTATCGGATTATCCAGCAAGGAAAAACAAATTTGTATTTCAAAACTAACTATTTAAAGCAAAGGAATTTAGAGGTATCACAAAAGTAAAAAAAAGTACTGATTACTTTAATCACTTACATTCATAGTATAAAAGCAATATTTTTGTAATAAGTGATGTGCATGTGGATAGGTTAATATGAGGTTGTTTTTAAACTTGACTCTTTGTTGCCTTGTAGGCTGCCCAGTTGTTCTTTTCCTGCTTCTTGTTGGTCAGTCTTCCCTTCTGCTAGATTTTTGACTGTATTTCACTTTAGCAAATAAGCTAATTCTAAAGAAAAATGGCTTCTTTCAATCTGTGTGCATGTTTGTTAAGTGCATGGAGCATGGAAATGTTTATCCTACTGCAAATTATAGTAAAACATACTTTATGCCTTTTGAAAAACCCCACACAAAACCCAAAACCAAACTAACAAAAAAACCCACTCTGAGAGCCTTGTAATTTTCCATTTGTGTTGACTGAGGTTTGTCTTTTATAGCAAAGCACTGTGAAGAGGGGACAAGGATTCTAATATATACAAAATACACAGAAATTTTCTGTTCTTTTGTCTGACAGTCAAATTTTTGCCTAAATGATAGATTACTGCAGCGGTTATACGTATAATTCTGTTTTTCAAATTCCTGAATTGCCAAGTAAATCAATCTGTATGCAAAGTTTTCCTGTCAAAGTGTATTTGCCTGACTTTTTTGGCGAAGCCTGGAGTAAGATCCCAGAGGTATGATACCAGAAGTTGCAATTTACCCTTTGATCTTAAGATGGTTTTTCTTGATTAATATTGAAAATGGGTTTTGGCTATAATTGGAGTAGAGATCTGTATCTCTTCCTGAAGAGTGCAATGCAGAGTTTTAATGTGCAAGTTGTACGACTTTTAAAAATAAGGATTATGGTATTACAACCAACAGATATCTGTGAGACTGCAGTTCAGATTAAATCATTATCTATTAACCTTCTGACGTTAAATTCTAAAACTTATTTCTAACATCTTTTATTAATTTCAGGCTCACAGAACATTGCAGACTTTAGCAAATACGGAGACGCGGTATTTTGCAAAGAAGAAAACACTTCTTGGCTTGAGCAAATTAGCTGCACTGGCATCTAACTTCTCAGAAGATATACTGCAAGAGAAAATAGAAGGTAAGAAATAAAACCAGAGCAAAGCGAAGAAGAGACTAATGAAGCTATTGAAATAGAATCATGTTAATTTTGCAGATACTTCATTTATTAGGCTGAGGGCTCTAACTTAATGTGGTAAGGATAGATGGCTGATGTTTTGCTCACTGCAGGAAGGATAAGGAAGACATNGCTGAGGGCTCTAACTTAATGTGGCTGATGTTTTGCTCATTGCAGGAAGGATAAGGAAGACAGCGTAAGGCAGTAACCTTAGTGTTTACCTTCACCTGCGAGTTAGGACTATGAACAAGGGAAATTTGTACCTTTTCACTTTTTCTAGTAACACACAAAATACTGGTATAAATAACAAGCTGCACAGTTTTCTGGAGAAGTCATTAGACCATTCTAAAGGAGATGATGCTAAATCTTACATTTCAGATGCAAGGTAAAAAATACTTAATTTCTTAAAGCCTATGTATTGAATGGCTCTCAATTTTTAATTCTTCTCAAGTCCTGAAACCCACAGGCTGTACAAGGAAATCCTGTAACTATGGTGTATTGTAATAATGCATCCACAAATATATACATTAGTGATCAAAAAGTGCTTTTCAAGCATCCTACTCTCTGTGTATCTAGAAGGGTTACAGTGAGCATTTCATTATGCTGTATTATTTCTGTATGACACGTGACATAGCTTTTAAAACTTATGCTCTTTGTGTATCAGTTTTCTCTTGATAAGGAATAATTATTTCTGCTGCATTCTGCTTATCCATTTAAACAGACAAAATGCTTCTTTCTACCACGCAGTGAAACTTGGAGGGGCAGGAGTTGAGTTCACATACTGTGGGTGAAATTACTCCGTTTTGGTTGTTTCCACCTATTAAATTTATAAGCCTGAAGCAGATTATACTGGAATATAAACCAATCAAAAATGGCATAATTCATGAGATGGAGCAGGTCCATGGCACAAATCTTCAGCCAGAAGGCAGCTCCTAAAAATTGCAACCAACTTACTTTCCTGCATAGTGCAACAGCTTCCCTCCAATCCTAGGTATTCTTTTTATGGTTTTGAGAAAAAACAAGAGTTATCAGCCTGCATTACCCTGGAAGCCTGAGTGGAAAGTAAGAACTAGATCACCAGTATGACAATATTGAAGTATTTCTGTGCTTCAGGGACATAAATAAGTGTCCATACAGAATGCATCATCACTAACACTTGTAGACCTGAATAATATTGTGACTTGACAGTTATTACCGTTCCATAGAATTTATTATTAAATTCTAATAACATGAAATATTAATTTCCTTAAATGACTGCAAGAAATATCAGAACAGGAGCGCTTTCTGTTACATCAGGAGACACTCCCTGAACAATTACTGGCAGAGAAACAGCTGAACCTCAATGATATGCCAGTGTTGTCTGCATCTCAGCTCATCAGTGTAAGTATCTCGCGTTTTCTTCATTTCACAGGTAAAGTTCCAACACGTTTTCTGTCTCTGTGCAATAAAATAAATGCGAAGATCACAGCCGTCTTTATCCCTTACATGACTTGCTAAGCACCTCAAGATCAGATATATGAATTTGTTTATCTTTTCTTAGTTTCCACCACCACTAAACTTCAGAATGCTGGGTTTAGTTCAAATTTCTTTTTGTTGAACGTGTGCTTTAGGGTGCTGCTAGGAGAAAAGGCAAATCAAATCGGTGCCAGAAGTTGATTTACTGGTCTAAGCCAGTTTTTGCATTTGAGACAATTTTTACCTTCTGTTACATTCTCAGTAGGGCAGAACTTGGAAGGCAGAAGGAGCAAATAATTCCACCTTAGTGGAGAAGGGTGCAGCAATCTAGAAAAAGAAAGGGCTAGAAGCAGGAGAGACTTTTGGTCACCTGTTGCAGAGAGGCACCTGATGTTTTTCTACTTTTTTTCTTTTTCTTTTTTGAAAACAAACCAGAAAACCCACAACCCATAGTGAAACAAAACCATGAACTGCTCCAGTACTGGGATCGCTAACAGCGCTGACTCCCTTTCCACACCCCTTTCTGCTGGTAGCCAGTGACTGGTAGCCTTATTGTTTCTGCCATGTCGGCAGCATGTTTTTACCATGCAACGATGCACACAAAAAATTTTCAATGAGCAGCAATGATAGATGTACAATAAATCGCGTCCTGTCTAGGTGTCCATTTTGCAACTCTTTATTTTTCCTGTAATCTTGTGGAAAATCAAAGGCTGACAGTATGCTTGTTTACATTCTCCTTATTTTCTTAGAACAAGGCTAATAGCAGATTTTGAAGTCATTACCTGTATCTTTAACTGAGACTATGCGTGGAATTAGGGGAGACTAGGAAGTGCCTTGGCAAGTGCTGGCACCATTACACTTTTTCTTCAGAATTATCTCTATTGTCAAACCACTGCTCGTACTTACTGCTTGCAATGTGAGAATGAAACTCGGAAGGGGTAAATAAAAAGAGCTTCAATGTTAATTTTCCTTTAAAGTACTAATCTAGAATTTTGTTGGGGGGTGCGTGTGTGAAATATTGATAGCAACCTTGTCTGTTTTTAAAAGGCAGTACGTGTGCTTAAGTATTCCTTTGAGCTTAATTACCAAAATAATTCTGAGAGCTTATTTGTGGAGCTGAGCTCTGGCTGCAATAGTCCAGGAATGTTACAGCCTTAAATGGCATTTAAATTTGAAACCTAGCAGCCTTATATCCAATATCATTTGTCCACAGACCATTGTCATGTAGGTGGAATGCTGCTCTAAAACCTTAAGTATATTCCTTGCTATAAAAATACTTGCAGTTGAATCAAGACATATTTTCACAAGAAGGTCACGTAAGTGGAAAATACACGGTGGTCTTCCCACAATGAGTTGTCTGTGATATCAGTTACATTAGTTTGTAGGCTAAAAATAATTCTCTACGTTAATCTCTCATATCATAGATGTACATATGTGATGAGAACCGAAGGGCCAATGAGTATGACTTCAAGAAAGCACTTGATCTGCTGGAATATATTGATGAGGTAGGAGAAGTTTTTGAAGGATTTCTAATCCAGAGGCTGTTTTTAAATTTGTTGTTACTTAAGCTAGGATGGTGGATCTGTAGTTAGTTAACATATTAGCTTAGTGTACAGTAATTGAAAATAACCCCTGATGTGGTTTTTTTAGCTTGTTTTTAAGTCACCGGAGTCTTAATGCCAAATGTGGTTTAGATCATTTAAGAAAAATGACACTGCTCATCTTCACTTCCCATTTATAGTCTATAGCTTCTTTTTTAGAGCCCTGCTTCCCTGCAGGCTTTCTCCAAACAGGACAAAGATCATCTGTTTTCAGTAGTTTAGTTCTTGCCTCTTCCCTAGTGGCAGTTTCTCTGATTGTCATGAGATAATATGGGATAGTCACCAGCTTTTTAACATGTAAATAGCATTGAATCACAGATTTGCTATCTGCTTTCTTGCTGTATCTCATTGTAGGATCTAGTATCTTGTCAGGAGGGATTTTCCACTAAGCATGAATAAATCGGCTTCTGAGGAGCTTTCAACTGAACTAACATTTTTTGCTAAAAAGCTAAAGTTGTATTATTTCAGCAAAAGTATTCCTTTCTAATTGAAAATGAGAGCTCTCTTCCAATTATCCCAGTTCCTGCAAGTCTGGGTAGGGCTCCAAGTTAAAATCTCTGTAGTAGTGCTTTGTAAACACCATTGTGACAGTTTGTTGGCCTTCAGTAGCTTTGGTTTGATAATTATGAATTTCCTTATAATTTTTTTTTTAGTTGGTTTTAATTGCACTTCTTTTCACAAATTTTCTTTTGAATAACATTTCTTTCCTGTTATTAACTAGGGTTTTTTTGCTTTAGGTATGAATATGTTAATTTGTCCAGCGTGTAGTACTATATTACATTTTGTGTACTGAGGAAGGAGTATTACTGCTTAGGGTAGTATGTTGCTCTGAGTTAGTTCTCTTTAGTTTAAAAAGAGAGTCAGTGGATTTGGGGTTGGTTTTTTTTCCTAACTTCCCTCTTCATTTTTACAACACAGGTGGTCCAAAAAATAATATTTTGCAGGAAAAGAAATTTGAGTGAACTCATTTGGTTCTTTCTTTTAAATTAGCTTTCTTCTTAAATTATGTCACCACAATTCATGGACACTGAGACAACTATATTGGGGTTTTGTAGATCTAAGTAAAATAAGCGTCACTCTAAAAACGTGAGATTTTAAATGATGTTTTGCTCGGATGTTTGAGCCTCTAACAACTTTGTTAGAACTATTCAGCACAAATCAGAGATGGTGGTTTAGACTGGAGCCTAAAAACTAGCCGTTCCCTCATTTTCCGTGCTTTTCTCTTGCACAAGTATAGCATAAAGTTGGGACCCATCCTCCTGCTTCCAGGCTTCTCAATGGAAGAGTTTACAATTTCTCTTATGAGGGGAATTTAAAGTAGAGGTGACACTTCGGGACATTGAGCAGTGGAAAAAAATATTTGGTCTTTTTTTCTGATGTTTTATTTCAAAAGGGGCTCTGACACCAATTATCTCAAAGTTTCTGTGCAATGAAGGGATTGCCCTTTCCAAGATAAATGTGTATCTTTGAAGACATTTACTAAAATATTCATAAAACATGCATCTTAATGTGGACACTAATGCGTGCTAGTCAGCTTGGCCATGCTGAGAAAAGAGCCTTGGCTTCAGTCACCATTTAACACACTTTAAAATAAAACTTGACTAAAGTACACTGCTTTACAAATTGGCATTTGTTCATGTGCTTTAAAATAGGTCCTTTTTCAAATTGAGGTAAATAGTTTTCAGCAGTCACGTGGTGATGCAGAAAGTCTCAGATGTGTTGTCAAATGGAAATGAACAGTCTTTGGTGTTCTAACAGTCTGATCAGATCATCTGTTAAAACAGCATGTGTTTAAAAACAATGTTTAGTAATTGAAGAATCTCCTTCATTGGTATAATATATGCAACAGAGTGATTATTTCTTAAAAAACCCAATAATTTTAACTTACCTGTTTTTTCTCCTTATATGAATTGAAGGAAGAGGAAGTGGATGTAAACGATCTTAAACTTAAAATTCTCTGTAAGGCTCTCCAAAGAGATGAGTAAGTCCAATATGAATATAAATTACTGTGAGTATTTGTGATGTAGCTTTTGCAGAAATACATGTTAGTATACTATTCTCTAGCTCACCGAAAAGAGTGAATTTCATAGTATAAGGTTAGTAAAGTACAAAGTATCTGATCTGAATGTGTCTTTTTATTTGTAAAGTGAAACCCCAGCAAAAAAAGTCTGCAGTCCTTCTATTTGCTTAGCTCACTGGCAGTTGCTATGCCTTCTCAGCACCTGAGACACAAATGTAGCCAGGCAGCTTTCATTTTTGAACCCTTTGCTATGGTAAAAGAATGACTGATGCTGAACCTTGCTTTATTTTTCCTTTGAAGTATCTCAAGTAGAAGCTTTTTAAGAGCAACATGTGGAGAGGTCGCTTCTGCAAACTTCTATTTTGCTTATTTTTGGCCATTGAACCACATCGACAGGTTCATGACTTTTTTGAGTTAAAGCTCCATTCTTGACTGTAAGAAATTGAAGCCTTAAATACTGCTGAAAAGAGCCACTCTTTTGGATGTTCAGCACCAAATTCAGACTGAATCCAGTTGGTCAGAAGAATCTTCTCATCAAGCAGTGCTACTGTTCCCTCCCAGGTTAAATAACTCAAATGGCATTGCTTCCCTTTCTAATTCTCAGAAGTTATCCGGCTTTTCTAGCTCCAATCCATGCTCCTGTAGGACCTAAGGAAAAAAAGATCGTGAGAGAATACGTTCCAAATGCACTGTGCCCTTTGTAATTAAGATGGAAATAAGCAGCGTTTGGATTCACACTTATGCATAGGATAGATTCCAAAGGACAGTGGTCTGTAGAAAATAAATTCCTAGTTGCATGACGAGGTTATTGCTGCATATGACACAAATAATATGCAGAAACAGGTTCACGCTAATGCAAGTGTTTTCTTCCCTTCATGTTGTTTTCGAGACAGAAGAATCCAGAAGTCCTCCATGGCAACAGTCCAATAATTGGTTTATGTCCTGTCTACTCCAGGCCAAGAGCAGAGTTTTGGACATAATATTTAAACCATTTAAATCACATATTGCTGGCAAGATTTGCCCACTCTGTTAGCTAACCAGATGCAATTTGAGATCACTTTGCACTGAATAGTGTTTAGAAAACTTGATGCCCTGTTTAGGTTTCCAGTCCAGCAAAGCTTACAAAGCAGTTGATCGCTATTTCAAAAGAGGAAGTGTTAACTTTCATCTGTGTGCAAAAGTAAGCGTTTGACATGTTACAACACCTACTTTTAACGATGGCATCTGTTTTCTAGCTTAACAGCTACAAATGGTGGTAAGGTTCTCGGGTAGAATGGAGAGCCTTGCTGAGCGTGCTCCTGACCTTCTGGTAGGGTCCTCGCTGTCCTCCTCTGTGCCCAAGAGTGATTTGTTTCCTCAAATCCCCCTTCCCTTTCCTTCCCTCCCTCCCTCCTTCCTTCCCTCACATTCTTCACAGTAGAATTAAAGATGGAATCCTAGAAGTCTGGGAGTTTAAGTGACATCCAGGGTAAAACCATGGTTTCAGTGAAGTACAGAGGATTTGTCAGTAATAGCTTCTGGGAGCCAGGTCCAGATCTGTGGTTAGCATGCCCCATCGGCCCCGGGAGATTCAGGTTGGTTTAGGGAGTGATGCGAGAACTGGGTTTGTCTGGCAGTTTTACATACGGAACAGAAAATTTTAACTGCTGAAAGGTGAGAACTACAGCCAAAGAAGTTGGGCTGGTGTTGACTTAACACCGCTTCACATAAAGCTCTGAAAATATGAAAGATTGTCATTTAAAATATTCTTTCTCTTGGAAAAATCTGTTTGGGATTTTTCTTCTCACAGATGAGAGGTGCATTCGGGAGTCTTCACTGTCACATTTAATCACAAATGAGACAAACTGTATTTGGTTTGTGTCTGTGTGTGCTGTTACAGGCCTGCAACTTAGATTTTACAATTTCTTTTCCTCCTCCTTCCTTTTCTCAGGGTTCGCTTTTTTGTTTTGGTTTGGTTTTTTCCTAGATACGTTAGCAAATTGCTGCTCTTGCTTTATTCTACCCAAAATAAATCTATACTTACATCATCTCAATCATAAAGTGTAATTACTGAGAATAGGTAATTCTTAACTTGATAGATAATATTTTTGATTTTATCAAAGCAATAATGTTTTCTTTCACAGTTTAGAAGACAGGAAGCACTTCTCTTGTCCTCCTAACTAGGCTACGTTATAGTAGTGCAATCGTATTGCAGTTTTACTCTTGGAATAAAGAAAAATCGAAACGGAAAAAACCTCTTGCTTTGAGCTATAGCCAAGCACATAACAGTTACATGTGAACATGTATTAATCACCTTTGATAATTTATCAAATTTCCTGCATATTTTTTCTTGTTAGTTTTCATTTTATTTCATCTCTGCAATTCTTTCCACAAATTATTCTTTGCCTTGCAGATGGTCCAGTGCAGATGGTAAAGATGATCCAATTGAAGCATCTAAAGATAGTATATTTGTGAAAGTATTACAGAAACTATTGAAAGAAGGTAAAGTGTACTTAGCTGTAATTGAACTTCTTTAAATTGTTTAGTTGTTTCAAAAGCTGCCTAAGATGAACACTAGTATGTAAGTAGTGTTAATAAAATCTCAGCGTAGTAAAAACTTCCATGTGCATTCCACGAGATAATTACAATCACACGGAACTAATTCTGTCTCTGTAAAATGTTGAAGAAATAAGAGATGAGCAGATTTCTTGATTATAATCTTAGGACCCTCAGATTATTTGCTCAGTAGGGCAGCTATCGGATTTTTCGCAATTTCTTGCTGAACAGTAAAGCATGTCTTCTGGAGTTAAATATGTATCTTCTGTAAGATAAGGGATTAATAACTATTTGTCTGTGTCATGGTTTGAGCAATAAGTATAAGTGGGAGCCTCTCTGCATACCATTCCTTGGGATTAATTATAAACATCAGGACTCTGCTAGAAGCCAACCCTCTCTGAGAAATACGCCGTTGATTTCAGAGTGCAGTTAGTCAGAAGAGAATTAACTGAAAAGTAAAATTACTGAACAGCAAATTGGTTCTATTTTACCTCAAACCAGGACAGTGTCACTCAGTAGAGCTTAATCTGTTTGAGCTTAAATGGTTTTTTGTTTTCCTACCTGAAAAACAAAGAAAAAAAAGTCCCCAAAACCCCACCCCAACAACAAAAAAAATCACCCCACCACTCCCCACCACCACCTCCCCCCACTTAAGGCTGACCATGGGAAGTTATGGCCATGGAAATTACAGCTGAGGGGGGGACAGAGAGGCAAGAAGTAATTTAGAGTCAAAGTCCGTTTTAAATATTTCTGCATGTGAACTTTTTCCAGAAGAGAGAAGGCTCCATGTCACAAAATACAAAAATAAGTTCCTGAGGGCAGTTCTAGTTCCGTGTGTTCAATCCTGTCAGTTTTCTTTCCTTCTGTAAGATTCTCACAGGCCACACTGAAATGTTGCAATTGATGATATAAATATTTATTATATGACTGATCTTCCTTTTTTTATTTTGGTGAAGTGTTATGTAAATACTTGGATTCTAGGTTTAAGAATTTTAGATTTAATCATAAATTCACTGAGAAGCTCTGTTTGGGTAGGAAATTTTTTTTAAGCTCAGTTTTACAGGTTTTACTGTATTTCTTGACATGTATAATAGAACTAAATCTCCTCAATTCCGAGAGTAATTTAACTTTGAGGCAGGCCCAGGCCTTTACTTAAAAATCATCTTAACTGCTAGTGCAAAGTGCTTTTATCAGTGCTGTAATAAAAGGTTTTGTGTTGTAGGAGTTCAGTTAAGTGAGTATTTACCGGAGGTGAAGGACTTGCTACAAGCAAACGAACTTGGCAACTTGAAACGTAGTGCTTACTTTGAATTTGTGTTAAAGGCAATCTACGAATTCTACGTTCATGGACAAGCATGATTCTCACTATTTTTTAAAAATATTTTTTCTAAAGAACTGTTACTCTTGTTATGTCCTGGTTTGTTTGGTTTTTTTTTTGCTAAAACTTTGTTATAAAAATCTATATGAGTAATAGACTTGGTCTTAAATTTATAGATTTAGTCAAGGGAGGCAGAAGTGTGTTTTCGGGCAAAAGAAAAATAGAGTTTTCTTTTTCTGTGCCATTCGTAAACTTGCTGTTCCATTTTATGTCTTTGTCGGTACAAGTCCTGCCTGAGCCTCATGTGCAGATGCACAGGGTGAAATGTGGGACCCGCTGCAGAAGGTGGGAACTTTGCTGTGGCTTCACTGAGGCTGTGGTTTCAGTTCCGAGAGCGCAATGAAAACGTTAATGCTGGGTGACTGCGTAGCTTACTGAAGAAACAAATGATTATTCTATAAGATGCCTCTGCTCTCTCTTTGTACCTATTTTCTACAGCGAAAACTGTTGTAATTTCAATTTTGCCTTAAAGATTACTGGCACAAAAAGGGTAACTGGCTTGTCACTGGTCACTCAGCTTGTCTGTGACAGAAGGGAATAAAGCACGGTTCTCATTCAAAGTCCTCTGGTTCAGCAAATATTCTTACAGTTTATGTTCACAATATTTTAATATTTTTATCTGTTTAAGTTAGATGCAGATTTCTAGAACACCTGTAAAAATGAGATGAAGAGCTCCCCGTGCAGTCATTCACAGCAACTGCTTGAACCTAGGCTTGGGAGAAACCTAGAAAGCAGTTACGAAAGTGTGGGAGTCCGGCACGATCTTCCTTACTCGACGACTTGTTCTCTCTCCTGCTCGATGCTACTAATTTTCTTTTCTTTTTCTTTTTTAACCCCGCTGCCCCAGTTAGTTATCTCAGACATGGGAATAAAAAAAAAATCATTTAACTTTTCAATTTTAATTATTCTGATCGGCAGCAGACTTTAATCTTTAAACAAAAGTTACTTTAATCTGACGTGTTTTACCTTCCTTTGGCAAGTAGCTCAGCAGCCAGAGAGTGAACACAGAGCAACTTGCATGCCCTTATGTTTTACTTGTCTGGCTCGGTGCCGGCTGCAACAATTTGATCCAACAGCTGAGAAGGTCAGAAGTTAAATTGGTTGAAGAGAATCCAGTTTCTAGTTTTAAAAGCGCAGCTCCCCTTCCGTGGCTTCCTCTCCTCCCTGTACTAATACAGTAAGCTGGGCTGAGAGTCTGAACATGTTTGGAAGAATAGATTTATCTAGAGAGGTTCTAACTAATATGGGAAAGAAATGCACTAGCAGTCAGCTTCTAAGATTGTTCTAAGAAGCCAACTTTGCTCTTCTGCAGCCTTGCACGGCGGAGAAAAAGAAGTGTGGGTATAACTCCCGGCTTCAAAGAAGTGGGTCATTTAAAGCTTTAAAGGAATTCCGCTTGCTTGTTTCAATGTCACTTTAAAGGTGTTTTCACATTATTGATAAACTTCACATTTTGGGCGAAAGGGAATAATCTGACTAATGATTGCCACCCCCTGCTGAAATAGGTTCTACCTGAACTTCTACTTTAAATTTTGCTGGAAGAGGAATCTCTTTGACTGTCCACGGTGAATCTCTTTGGGGATATCTCATCCCTCCCTAGGCTGACAACCACCTGCATTCCGCCAGGAGGGACAGGGTAAGGCCCGGGAAGCTCGTTCCAGAAGCGGGTGCTTCTGCTCATCCTTAGCTGTCCGCCTGTTCCAAAGGGCTGGGCTTCTCTGCTGGGATGGGTTTATTCCGGTTGGTGTGAAAGCACTCTCCAGGTCCTGGGGAAGCGACCAGCCGCGTAGGCTTTGCAACTAATGTTTTATTCTATTGCTGGGCTGGGACGCGTTTTGGCACTTGTACAACGGCTTTCCATCTGACTATTGCCAAAACAGAAGGCTACAGGCAATGAGTTTACTTACATAAAACCTCATTAAAATAACTTCCGTGTCTAAACTGAAGTTTAATGTCCTTGTACTGAGGAGTGTCGAGCTGGTTCGCTGTTCCGTCAGGAAGCTTGAAGCGGCTGGGATTTGGGGCTCTTCCTCCGCTCTGTCCCCCGATTTCATTATGTAATAAGCTGTTCTGCTGCAGAACTCCCATCTCAGATTACTGCGCGGGGAGGATGCCGTCACTTACCACCGCATATGGAAGGTCAGGCCAGAGCTCCAGGTTGTTTCCAAGCGTAACAAAACCAGAAATAAACTTGGGGCAAAAAGACTTGGGTTTTGGTTAAAACGGCTTAAGGAGTACGGAGAGCTCCTTTTGAATAAGGAAGTATACGTTGTTTCTCAAATAGTTGTTTTCTCACTAACGGAAAATACACGCAGTACAGCGGTTCCACGCTTCCGTCCTCTGTTGTCACCAGAGTAGCAGGAAAGCTTATCAGTTGTCATTTCTGATCGATTTCAGCAGCTCTGTGTTGGGGATAATGATCTTCTTTGTGTCCAGCTTTGTTCTGGAAACTTAACTTCAGATGGTTTCTGACTTAGGACCAAAATCAAACTCATTTCATGAGTCCAGCTAAGTATCACATCTAAGTGTGGAAAATGATCTTTTGCACAGAACTAAAAGGATTTAACATTGCCATCGGGCATTTTGCTGTAAACTAGATTGGGGTAGAGAGAAAATTAAAAAAAAAAAAACCACAACAACAGAAGGGATGGAGTGGGTTTATGCTTGCATCAAGTTTCAGTGAAGGATTAAGAATGTTTATCTTCCAGCGGAGTTTGGCTGTCTGTTACTTAATTTCTGATTCAACACAATTGACCGTATTTTGGAATCGACAGCGGAGCATTACAGTTCTGTAAATAGACTGGACGGCTGCGACGCCTTTAAGTGCTTTCAGGCTTCCGATTTTTGTACTGCCAGTTGTCGATGACAGAACTGAAAAATAATATGAGAAGCTGAAGAACAGTATGAGAGAATAGCGTGGTTTATCCCCAGTGTATATTTAATACAATAACTTGACAGGAAATGAAAATCTATAGCAGAATGAAATAGGGAGCAGCCAGAGGTAAAGAGGAATGCTGCCAAACTGGAGGGTGCAGAAATTAAATTGAGGAGAAGGAAAGTTGCCTGCTTCTCTGTTGGCCCTTCTGCTCTGCTTTGCAGCGGAGGAAATCGGCTGCAGAAATGCCTTCAGTTGCAGGAGACTCGTCACAGCACGAACACTTCTGGCTTACTATTTCTTCTGCCTCATCTTCTGACTCCCTAAATTTTAAAAGGCTTTACCCCTGGCCAGTTGTGCCTTCAGAGGTGTCCTTGAAAGTTGATTTGCATCGACTCGTTGGCAGGGCTGCAAATCTGTTTACGTTACTGCCTCTTCTTTCCATGTGTCACCGAATTTCTATATAAAATCTCCAGAGTGTCCCACATGGAATCTCTGCTTAAATATCCATAGCTGAAGGAGATGAACTGTTCCTCTTTGCGTGGTACCTTCGTCTCGCCAGAGATGACTTGCCTGTGAGACGGCTTTCCTTTTGGGAAGGGTGAGCCGCAGGAATAGCTGGAGGATTCCCACCTTGCCCGGCCCAGCTCGGCAGCCAGCGATGGGTACTCGGTAACGGCACCAGCATCCACGGCCACGTCAGGACCAGACGGTCACCGGGATTAATGCTTCACCGGGCGTCTCTTCAGGCGCTTGCCTAACAGATGTTATCCCCTGCATTTATTTTCCATTTTTAAATCACAGCAAAGAGGAAAAAAAAAGCACGGCTTATGTCGGCGTGTAGAGCTGTGGCTTCTGCCGCGGGCTGTCGCCGTGTCCAATGGCGTTACCTGCGGACTGTGCGTCAACCTCATCCCTTCGCCTTCCCTCGCAACCCCCTTCCTCCTGCCCGGCGCCCACCCGTCCCCGCCTGCTGTGAAAAAAGGCGAGATCCGCACATTTCCCCTT
>VXBO01001544.1:306230-324174 GCA_013400135.1 Rhinoptilus africanus | reverse complement strand
AAAAAAAAAAAAAGACTATTTTTGTCCAAACTTGCAACGCGGTAAGGTTTTTCGCTCTGCATCAACTACACCAAGAGTCCACTTGTTTTGCATTTTGGCTGTTTTCACCTGCATTAAAGTGAGACCCATAAGTGAGTACGCTCTTTTTCAACCCTATCTCATAGGAGAATCCTAAAGGAGGAGCTGGCCTGATGGGTGGCCTGATGGCCAGGCCTGATGGCCTGATGCCTCCAGTGTCTGGGGGCAGGGAGGCTCCTGGGCAGCTCCAGGAGCTCCTGAGCTGAGATCCCTCTCCGAGTGGCTGGGGTTGGACTGGAAAGCGGGAACACGGTTGCTTCTTAAAAGCCAAACATGAGCTTTTACTTGCCGTGTGTGCAAGTTGTTGAGTAGTGGCACACATTTCATCTGCCAGCTCTGTGTTGGGATCTGGGGAGATGCTTAATTAACATTAAGTGCTCAGTACTTGACCCATGATCTCAGGTTCAGTTGTGGTGTAAGTGGTGTGGCAGGATGGATTTTTAGGACCTGCCTCTGCTGTTTGAGTAAAAGGCTGGTTCAGAAGCACAGATAAAAGTAATGTTAGAAAAGCAGTTTCGTGGATTAGACAGCACTTGCTGTGGGGTACCGACAGACGCAGCTTTTCCACCTGCATGAATAAAATTAGGGTCCTAAATCCACAATTGAAGACGCTGATTTCTGGGGGGGAAGCGATGCTGAGCCAGCCACCCTCCCTCCAGCCTGATCAAAAACCAGTGGGAGCAGGGGATTCTTGTTCCCTCTGCATGAAGACCTAGATTTTGAAGCGCCAAACTTGGGTTTAGGACCCAAGCTGACGAGCGCAGTCCTCTGGCAGCCAGGGCACTGCAGCGGCGCTGCCGTGCGTGGGGAGCCTGACGCTGCCGTCGGCATCTCATTGTCAGTTGTCTCCAACGGCAGCATTTTGTCTGGCGCTCACCCACAGCATCAGGTATTCTCAATAGTCTTAGTGCCGATTCCATCCTGTTGAAGATACATGCCAACAAGGGCATTTTTGCAGCTGAAAAAAAGAAAAAGAGACGACTAGTGTGCTGTTTTGGTTGCTGAATCAATGAATCAGCGCAAGGAATTTTTAAGCCTACCAAACCAAACCTGCTCAGGTTTTAATTTCAAACCACAACGCATTCTTTATTCTGAAAACAGCCTTTGGGCTTGGGTTTTTCAGCAATTGAAGATACAGATTGCCCAGAAATGAGTGAGTTGGATTTTCACATGGCTTCCAAGCCCGGCTGTTGGGAAGGTGTTTTGGGACATTTCGCTTGTGCACAGCGGTCCAGGTTCAGTCTTCGTTGTGCATTTATTGAGAATTTCATTACCCTCCCTGCACCTGTAAGGCGCCAGGTGAAGGATGGCCAGGACCAGCATCCTCTGTTTTGAGAGAGGAAAGGAGTAAGTGTGACCGCAGAGGAGTACAAGGGAACAGAAGGAAGGATGTGGGACACTGACGTGCTGTGGGAGGGAGGGTGATGGCAGAATGGCTCTTGCCTGTGGCAGCAGCCTCCTCTGGGGCTATAGAATCACTCAGGTTGGAAAAGACCCTTGGGATCATCANCCTCCCTGCTTCTGCTGGTCACACTATTTCTAATACAAGCCAGGATGCCATTGGCTTTCTTGGCCACCCGGGCACACTGCTGGATCTTATTTAGCCGCTTGGTGATTAGAACTCCCAGGTCCTTTTCTGCCAAGCAACTTTCCAGCCACACTTCCCCAATCCTCTAGCAATGCATGGGGTTGTTGTGGCCCAAGTGCAGGACCTGGCGCTTGGCCTTGTTGAACCTCATACCATTAGTGTTGGCCCATTGATCCAAGTCTCTCTGCAGAGCCTCAACAAGTACCTCACTCCTTGCTCCGCAGCCTGCTGCATCGGGGGCTGGAGCAGTGCAGGACAACCCTCCTTAGCTGGGCTCCGCAGTTGCACCCAGTGGACAACAGGAGAAGCTGCCCTGGATGCGAGTATCACCAGGGGTTGGAAAATCCGGAGAAAGAGAATCCTTGAGGGGACAAAAATTGTGTGGGGCAGTTTAAATGAGCTCAGGAGGCAGCGTCATGACTGGGGTTTGATGTAAGCTTCCCCAGGGTCTGCAGATGTCCAGGCTGTTAGCAAAATTATTAAAGCTAAATAACAGGGAAACCTGGGTTCTGAGGGACAGGCTGGAAGGAGGCTCTGAGCAGCGGAACAAAGGAATCCTGGAGAAGATGAGGGCACTGAAGATGCTTCCTAATTTCATTTTGGCAGAAAATTTGCTAATGGGATAACCTGCATTGCACAGAGAGCAGAGCTCTGTCCCCTGTTTGGGAAGGCGAGCTGGCACTCCGACACACTTCTCCCTGAGGCTCCAAAACTTCAGAAACAAAAAGCACTTTGACCTACAGTATTTACTGGGTTTGGCTTTGCTGAGAGGACCTGAACACCTTCTCAGCGCCAACACCAGTGCAGCTCCACTGCGTACTAAGTTGACCATGAATCTCCTGCAGGCATTTGGCCAATAACATTTATTCAATGAGATTTAGTAAAGGCATAAAATAGAGGCCACTTGAAAAGTACTGTTATTTTTCATGGGAAACTCCTAAGCAGCAAATTGTGTGTGGCATTCTTTATTTTTGAAAATGAAGAATTAAAACAAAGCCCTTCAAAGCATGGATGTTCAAAACTTCAAATGCTTTTATTTTATAAGAAAATATTTTGCTGTTTCTGTTTCATTAATGCACAGGAAAATATAACCAAATGGAACATTCCTTCCTTTTCTTTTTCTTTCTTTCTTTCTTTCTTTCTTTCTTTCTTTCTTTCTTTCTTTCTTTCTTTCTTTCTTTCTTTCTTTCTTTTTTTCTTTCTTTCTTTCTTTCTTTCTTTCTTTCTTTCTTTCTTTCTTTCTTTCTTTCTTTCTTTCTTTCTTTCTTTCTTTCTTTCTTTCTTTCTTTCTTTCTTTCTTTCTTTCTTTCTTTCTTTCTCTCTTTCTTTCTCTCTTTCTTTCTCTCTTTCTTTCTTTCTCTCTTTCTCTCTTTCTTTTTCTTTCTTTTCCTTTTCTCCCTTTCTCTCTTTCTTTCTTGAACTGAGTGGGCTTTTTTCTTTAAAAAACAATTAAAAGAGCTATTCAGATGTATAGATTTCCATGGTGTATCTCCTGGGGCTGGGAAAAGGAGCACACAAGGGTGACTGTAACCTATTGATCAACCAACCGATGGCCAGTGGCAGGCAGCGCTGGTGTGGAGGGCTCCCGCGTGGGGCAGACACCAGTCAGGGTGAGCATCTTTAGTGACAGGGCCACTCGGAGCATCCCACCTGCTTCCTGCTCCCTCCTGGGAACTGCCGGCAGCTTTGGGGATCTTTTTCAGTCCCCCAGGGGCAGAACAGCCTTTGGGATGGCCAAAATGGTCTGGATTAGTTGTCATTGCCGCTGGCAAAGGCTCAATTTTTAATTTGTTCAGGACCTGAAAGATAAATCGCCTTCTAATTGCTACACAGTGGGGACCGCCGGGAGTTGCTCTCTCACACTGGGGATGTGCGCTGTGTGTGATGGGGGTGAGAGAAACTTTTTATTGTCCGGGGGGTCTGCTTCTTCCCCCCAGGACATCCCGTCAACCTTGACACCATGCCTCCCGGCACCGAGCTGGGGCCAGCAGCGTGTAAACCTTCAGCACTTGGGCGACCCTGGGCAGCTTATCCTCTTGCGCTTGCAGGGACCACAGTGAAACCCCCTCTTGTCTCGGCTGCTCAAGGCCACTCTCTGAAGCTAAAGCGCGCAGCTCAGAGGCAGCCCTGGCCACGGTTGTTCAGGGAGTGCCGCAGGCAGCCCGGGAATGAGCCTCTCTGTAACCCCACCTCGGGGAGCTGCATATATATAGATCCCTGGAAGCAGCTTTCTCCCTTGGCACATCTCTCCCACTTGGAATACCCTCCAAACATGCCCTCCCTGCCCCCCTGCGCCCTTGGCTTCCAGCAGCTTCTCTCCCTTCCAAGGAAAACAAGGCTTTGAAGCTGAGAAATCTGGAAGGAAAGCTGGAGGGAAAAGAGGGAGGACTGCCTTATAAAAGGGCCTTCACCGGTGCTCAGAGGTGAGCAGCCTAAAGCCAGTGGCAACGGGCATCAGTGCCTGACCCCAGCTCATGGAGGTACATTTGTTTCATTGCAATGTGGTTGGGCTCTTCCACAAGGAGCAGAGCTGTATTTGCAAAGGAGGCCATGCCTCCTAGATCTTCTGGTTCGGTTGCCCTCTTTTACCAAAACAGGAGCGCTCTGAGAGGGAGTTCAGGTACATGAGCATAGGAGGATCTCTGTATGGCTGTAGCTCTGCCCTTTTCCTAGGGGAAGAGCTGCCCTGGCACCCAGCACATGCAAGAGGGGACAGAGGTGCTCCCACAGGCAGCACTGGGATGGTGAGAGGAGATAGAGACCCTTCATCTCACACCTATTGGTTCCTCAGGCATCACCTAATCTAGTTGAGTGCAAAATAAAATGAGTATACATTGCCATTAACAGTGGCCAGTGTTGATCTTAGGTTGCTCGTGTTGTGTTGGCGAGGACAGCACTGGGAAGGGGACACCCACAGAGCAGAGAAAGGGCTGGTCGCCACTGCGGTGCGAGACTCACAACACCGCCGTCCCTGCTGGGGGAGCAGGTGACCACAGCACAGCCCTCCCCTTCCCAAACCTCCCTGTGGCTGCAGGGAGACGGCTGTCTGCAGAAAGAGGGATGGGGACTGTGCAAGTGGGATGAGGTCCGAAGGATGGTCAACCGAAAAGAAGACAATAAGGTTTCCTAGGGCAACTACATCTACCTCTGTAACATTTTGAATTCACTTTAGCAATGACAATCCCGAAGAATGGTTAAAATAACAGGGGCATAAGGGTCTAAACCAGCTTGAGTTTGCTGGCAATGAACAATGCTGTCACTGGGCTATTTGTCGGTGGAGTACAGCCAAAGGGCCCAGCGGGGAGCTCTGCACACTCTGCGCTGCAGCCCATGCTGAAAATGGAGTGTGGTCCAGGTGCTGAGGCCGTCCACTTTCTTGCCACGAGTTATTGGAGCCCAGGTCTCATGAAGAGCAGCTGAGGGAGCTGGGGTTGTTTAGCCTGGAAAAGGAGGCTGAGGGGAGACCTTATCGCTCTCTACAACTACCTGAAAGGAGGTACTACTCCCAAGTACCAGGCGACAGGACAAGAGGAAACAGCCTCAAGTTGTGCCAGGGGAGGTTTAGATTGGGTATTGGCAAAATTTTCCTCACCAAAAAGGTTGTCAAGCATTGGAACAAGCTGCCCAGGGAAGTGGTCAAGTTGCCATTCATGGAGATATTTAAGTGTAGACATGGTGCTGAGGGACATGGTTTAGCAGTAACTTGGCAGTTTACAGTTGGACTTGATGATCTTAAAGGTCTATTCCAACCTAAATGATTCTATGATTTGGAGTGGTTGTGCAGGGATCGAAGCACTTTTCAAAAGTCTGTAGAATAGGATATTTCTGCCATAAGGATTTTTCATCCTGGAAGGCCTTACCCCCAAAAAACCAACTGAGAGCTCCCACAACCCCCAGTCCCAAATATTTTGAAGAAATGACGGTGTTGTTTCAACCTAATCCCAGCAGCACTGCCGCAGGTGACATGCCATGCTTCTGTGACTGCAGGAACTGAGCAGCTTACATTTGGAGGTTGGTTTTCTTTCCCTTTCTTCCTTCCCCATCCCAAGCCTGTCATGGTTTTCCTCTGTGACCATGAGCAAGTCAACACTCGCAGCTCTGTTTGTTACCAGCAAACCAGTTTTCTGTTTTCTGTCTCAAAGGAAGATAATGAGGAATAGACAATGTTCATGAAGGGGTTTGAGATGTTGTCATAGAAGGTGTTTGGGGAATGTGAAATACTTGCAATCCTAAATTTATCTCTGAAAGTCATGCAGCCCTGTTTCCTGGCACAAATACCAGAGAAAGTCTTGAAATCTGAACGTTTTCCAAGCACGGCCACAAGCTGGAGGCTGCAGTAGCCACCGGTGGTGCCAGGGATCCCCGGCTGTGCCTCCAGAGGGTCCACTGCCTTGCTGAGGGCCCAGACCACCCTCTTCCTGCCAAACTGTTCACATTAGGAACCCGAAACGTCATCAGTTTCTGTCCTCACTCTGGGTGTGTAGCCTCCTTATGTGGCCCACAAGAGCCCCGTGGGATGAGATTATTTTTCAAACCTAACAAAAGTGGCAAATTTAGGAGGATTACAGTACTCAATCCAGTCAGCTCAGGGAGAGTATGAGAAATCTCCATCGGGATAAAACATGGCAATTGATTTTGGACCTACTACTCTGAGATTTACTCCCTCTTCCCTTTACTTTTGCTAGCCCACTGAAGCCAGCCCATCCTGGCCGATGCCGCATGGCCGAGGGGTTATCATCCCCTGAGGGGTTAAATGCTAGGCAGATTAATATAGAAGATTGATGTGCTTAGGCAGAAAAATATGGCATTAAGTGGAAGTTGGTGCTAAAATCCAAAGTCCAGGTTAAAAAGGGTGTAATTTAATCCTTGAGATGCTTAACCTCTGCTGACACCTTGTTTTATTTTTTTCCTTAGTGCCCGCTGCACATGTTCCTGTGTGGAGAAGCAACTTGACATAATTCCTGTCACATCTTGACCAGGATGCAGAAACCAGGTGTAGCTCTGCCCGAACCGGAGGTGCTTGGTTTCTTCGTCGGCTGCAGCTTCCCCAGGGAAAGGCTGAAGCAGGACTGCGGGCGGCCCAGGGAGTGCACCTGCTGAACGTGCATCATTGTTTAAAAATAAAGAGGGGGAGAGCAAAGAATAACATGGAAAATATTGCAAGGTCAGCAGATGGCGTGGGGAGGGCTTTTGCCTGGGTAGGGGGGTCTGGGCAAGGACAGAACAAATACTGGGAGCTGTGGACACGGAGGCCACATAAGGAGAAGGTATCTGGGGTAATGTGCTGCACAGGAAGGATGGAGATGGCTCCCAGAGGTCCTGTATTGACGTTGCACTTAGTAGTAATTTTTATTATTTTGCCTATTACAGCGTTGCAGCAAAGTTTCAGCCCATTTATTCAGTCTCAGGTACCCTCTGCTGGGCTAAACAAACCCTCAGCATAATGGTTTGTCAACATGCTGGAGCTGATTCATACAAGTAATCCTCACTGAAGCCACTGAGAGGACACCGGATTTGGTTAATGTTTAAGTGCTTGCATGATTAGGTCCCAGATTAAGAAACAAAGCCAGAGCAATAAAAGCAACCACATGAGGAAGCACAAGGGAGAAAGAGGGAACAATTAATTTTATTGCTCTAAGTCCAGAACCTGGCACAGCTTGAGGCCATGAAATGATCAGCTGGAAGAAAAAGATTAAAAATATATTTTCCTGATGCGTGTAAGATGTATGTGTTTACTCCGTTGCCTGTTCTGTAGGGGATTTTTTGCTGATTTCATAATTCACACGTGTTTTTCTCCATTTTCTGTGGAAGAATAAGGCTGAATTGAGGAACAGTTGAGCAAATGAGGATATAGAAGAAAACTGAAAAGTGGTTAGGGCTCAAGTCTGGACCACAGATATCCTGTAGGAGTAGTAGCTTTGACAAATAAGATACACGGGTGGAAAAAAAAAAAAAGCATTTAAGGAGGTAATGTTTTATGACGTAACCATCATCCCATTGGCTTTGTGCTGGGAAGGAGCGCTGAGTTGCAGAGCTGGAAGCAAGGGCAAGCTCAAGCTCCAAGGAAATATTTTCGGTTTATCTCTGACCAGCAAGAAGGTAAGTGGCTTCTGAGTAGTTTTGGAGAAATTACCATAAATATACTGACTGCATATGGGAATGGGGTTTTTATATGGTAAGTGTAACTGTGAGCAGGGTTTGGTATTGCTAAATGAATATTTACAGCAAATGTCTGATAAGTTCTTCAGTGGCAGTTTGACTTGTGAGTCACGTTGCACAGTCCCCAACCATGCCCCTCTCTATTTATAAATTCATGCCTTACTATATCTGACTCACTAAATAAGCCTTCCAAATTGCGGAAGGGATTCTGGTGGCGTATTATGGGACGTGGGGAATAATTTAGAAGAGTAAGGGAAGTTAGAAAGGGCACGGAAAATCTCTGTACACTCGTCGCCTTCTGAAGAGCAGCGCTAATCTGCCACTTGGCTTTTCCACCATGAAAAAGCCTGGGAGGGGCATCCCATCAACTTCAGTCTGCCGGACAAAAGGTGGAGAATGAAGATTAGAGGGAGGGTTCATCTGGGCCGAGCCCCTGGCTGTGTTTTAGGATGTGCAGAGGACCAGGGCGAGGTTATCCCAGGGAAGTGTGCCTACAGACACAACTGCATTCGAGCTGGTGGTTCATTCCCCACGCATGGTGCCTGGAGGGAGGTTGTGGAGATGCTGGAGCTCATCCCTGCTAGTGGAGAGGATTGGAGTCTCCGTGGGGTCCTCACCTGCATCTGCCCAGGGCCCCGGCACACTGGAATGATCTTTCCACTGACAGGACTCAATCCACTTGATAGGATGAGGGGTAACGGTTTTAAACTGAAAAAGGGTAGATTTAGATTAGACATTAGGAAGAAATTCTTCACTGTGAGGGTGGTGAGGCGCTGAAACAGGTTGCCCAGGGAGGCTGTGGATGCCCCATCCCTGGAAGTGTTCAAGGCCAGGCTGGATGGGGCTTTGAGCAGCCTGGTTTGGTGGGAGGTGTCCCTGCCCATGGCAGGGGGTTGGGACATGGTGATCTTTAAGGTCCCTTCCAACCCAAACCATTCTGTGATTCCAGGTGGTTGCTGGCCGTGGGGTGCCTCGGCTCTGACAGGGCTTCAGTGAGCAGGAAGGTGAGTGGACACATCTCTAGAGCTGTGTCCTCCTCCCCATGGCTCCAGCTGGAGCTGGTTAAAAAGTGCATGTTACCAAATGCTGGGCTTCAGAAGCCCTTCCAGACCCTGTGTCAGTGTCCACCACTGGCACGGGGTGTCTGCCACTGCCTGTGATGCTCTCTGCAGCAGGAAGCAAAAGGCTGGAAAAGGCTCTCCATGCCCTGCCTGCCGCTGCCTTCTGTGGGGCAGAGACAGGACCCCCATTCCTGACAAGGACCCATCCAGAGCCCCTGTGCGCAGCTGCTGGGTTGTGCTGGGTTGTCCCTTTTGGTGTTTTCTTCAAATGCCCAAGCCTGTGACTTGTGCAGGGGGGTGCACATCTCCCCACCAAGCTGGCGGAGGGCAGAGGTGGTGAGGCAAGGGTGCACCAGTTGTGCAGCAGAAATGGTACTGGGGAGCACAGTGGTGGTGCCACTAGTGCAGAAGGAAGGCTCCTGACCCGTTCTGTCCATCTCCTCTTCGTAGGTAAAGGGCAAAGACGGGCAAAGACAGGCAAGGAGTTTTTAAAGGCTCATTTATCTGAATGTATGGTCTTCTTTTTCCCTGACAGTCATTTTGCCGTGGTGGTTGTCTTCAAATGCACTGGGCAAATTAGAGACCAAGGCTCAATGTGGGGCATGTGTATGTTCTCATCTTCAGAGCCGCCTTGGGGCCTGAAGGTCATGGAGGTTCGCAGAAGGAAGGGTGGTGCAGTCAGTGTGCTTCAGGAGCGGCCTGTAGCCCCAAAGATCTTTAACAAAACACAGTTTGGTAGCATACATGGACATACACAAAATTCCCTACACATGAATCAGTACTTAGATTCCATGAAAGCAATTTCTTTCCTGCCTGGCTTAGCAAGGCTGGGCTGCTGTAGTGTTCAGTCATCTTTGCTGAACACGTCCCTCAGCAGAGGTCTCAGGGCAGGCGGCCGGTGACAGCAAACTGAAGCAGTCACGTAAGGCTGTTCAGACAGCGGTAAAACTGCAAACGAATTAGTATTTCACAGTGAGAGGAAGACGCTGCTCTGCTCTTGTGCCGGTGGGGGAACGGGAGTGTGGGGACGACAGGGATGCCTGCCCGGCTGTGGGAGTGCCAGGAGCACAACCCAGAGTCCCAAATTCCCAAACACGGAGTAAAGCCATCTACCTTGTCAGCTGTTGATAGCAAAATGCACAGCTCGAGCTTGCTTGCGGGTGACGCTTGCGTTTCCTCTGAGCGAGCACAGAGGTAGTATCAAGCTTCTCTGGCAAGCTTGGCTCAGCGCCATTTTTTTAGTTCTGTATCCCCCAAATTTCCCCACGTTGTCCATCAGCCCTGGCCCAGGGTGAGCAGAGGGTGTAGAAGGAGTCATTTCTTTCTTGCTGGGATGGCAGGCAAGCATCGGTGCTGGGGCAGGAGCCGGCAAGCTGAGCAGCCAGCTCCTCCGCTGCTCCGAAAACAGCCCTCCGCAGCGCCCTTGGCCCCCTCAGAGGGGAAACCAGGACATAATTCTCCATGTGCAGCCCGGCTGACACTTACAGAGGTGTTTCTGGACACTGGTGGTTTGTTTTTCACGGGGCGGTGGGGAGAAGGTGGGGTCCAGCTGGGCTGCTGTGGGCTCAGGGCTCTGTGGTGGCTGGTGCAGGGAGAGATCTGGTTCGGGGGGGGGGCAGAGGCTGGATTCACACCAGCAAGCTGCGGAGATGAAAGTCAGCCTAACACCACTCTCCAGAGCCAACAGGTTCCCTGCACTGTGTAGATAATTCATTATAAACAATATACACAGATGTCAGCACTCTCTAGGGGAGCCGCTCACAAGTGGCGGACAGGTTTTTCTCAAGGGCACCCATTTGTCCAAACAATTCCCAAGATAACTCCTGGTGCCTGGGGGGATGCAGTATTTCAAGCTGGGGCTTTTTTTTTCCTGCTGGGTACAGGTTGTGTTTGCTCCCCGTCCCCTGAGGATCGAAATCCTGGTGCCAAGCCATGTGATGGCAGATTTGAGGTATCCTTTTCTGTAAGGACCCTGCAGGGTCTGAAGCTGCTGTTGGAGAGCATCTGGCCTTTTCAGTGACTGTCCTTGCAGGGAGGCTGCTTTTAAGATGTATTTTAGGATGGAGAGCACCAATGGGGACAAACAGGTGTCTGGAGACCAATGTATTCAAACATCAATCTGAGGAGACCTGGGGAAACGGCTGCAGTGTTTGCTTTTCTGTATTTTAGATCGGTACTGTGTTTTGCTGAAAAGCTGGGCTTTCTCACAGGAGGCAATAAGGAAGCCCTTTAGACAGGATGGGAAATCTTCCACAAAATGCTGGGTGGTGTGAAGGGCTACAGAGACCCCCCCACCTCCCCCCCACCAAGGCAGGCCAGTGGTTTAATTACAGAAAAGGAGGAGGCCCAGGTTGGAGGGTGTATCTTGCCTATTGCCTGTGCAGAAGAGGCATCGGGGCACAGGACCAAGCCAGTCCACAGGCCAGGATGGCTGGCATTCAGCCCAGCCGGCTTCGCCGCGGTGCTGACAGAGGGGCTGAGCCCCTGGGGTCCCACTGTCCTGCTGCTGGTGGCCACTGGCAGGTCCCAGTAGCACTAATGTCTGCTGCCTCCCACGGGCAGAGCCAGGCGGGATGCTGAGGTTAGAAACCCGGACCCAGCGTGGCCCTTTCCAAAAAGAAAACTGCAAAGCCGGTGTCCGGCCGGCAGCGCTTAGCACGTGTGCGTGTGCTCAGGCTGGTAGCTGGGGCTGCTACCAAGCCAGAGGAAGGGACACGGTAAGACTTTAATCTCCCGCCTCGCTGGAGGCTAAATGAACCGTGACTACACTGGTGTTTCCCAGTCCGATGGCCAAATGGCTAATTGCATGCCTCTCCCTAGCTGCGGAGACCTGCACCCCCAGGGGTTTGCACATCTGCAGATGCCAAAGGGTTAAAAACAGGCCCCACCCTGCCGATGGCACATTCCATGTCCATTTAAAGGTGTGCCATGCTTTTTGTGTACTTCCATCCCAAGGCTCCTCTGTGAGACCAGAGAAAAGGTCTTCACGGGCTGATAGTGTCCCTTTTTTTTTTCGAAGCGCGGCTGCCCCAGCCACCCCCATTGGAGGGGCCAGCTCCCCTCCAAAGCACTATTCCAGCGGGGCCGTGTTTGCCACCGCGGTGATCAACGGGGAACTGCAGCAAGATTGCCGGCAGGTCTGTGGTGCTCTCCCCTGCTGCCGCCGCGGTGGCCACCCTGACATGCAGTCAGCCGCTAACGAGTTTGTGTTTCTGAGCATGGCAGGGACCCGCTCTCTAAATGTTTTTCCTTCTTTTTTCTTAGGATGCGGATGGGATGAGGTGGTGGGTGAGGCATCTGCTCTGCTAAACCTGAGCAGATTAGGAGGACAAACAAAGCAGAGCTGCTGCTGGTCCTGCCGTGGAAGGGGAGCAATGAGGAGGGGGCTGGCGTGGCGGTGGTGGCACTGCTCTGCGCCCTTGGAGGTGTGTGCTGCTCCTGCCCCTGCGGTGGCCGGGAGTGGGGAGCCGGGAGCAAGGCAGGGTGTGCAGGGCAGCGGGGTGCCGGCAGGTTTCCTCCGCAGAGCCAGGCTGGCAGGAGCTGCTTGAAAAGGGGCTTTCTCAGCTGGCATCCCCCAGGTCACGCACAGCCCAGGCCACCGCCTCGCGCCGCATGTGAAACCCAAGAAAGCCTGGATATTCTCCAAAGGGCAGACGAAATTCCCATATCAAGCAAGCTTCCCTCTAGCTCTGCTGAAGCCCAGGGAGGTTTGCCTTCGTGGGAGGACCTGGGTGCTTTTATAAGGGGCTCCATTCCTCCCTTGGGAGCCCACAGCCAGTCAGCGTGGCTGAGACCATATTAGGGATGCCATTCCCAGAGTCCGGACTGCACCCCCCCATTGCTTTTCCCATAGGAAGGCTCCCTGCACGGTCCCCCATACCCTGAGTTAAAGAGGCAGCGAAGGTGGCAGCTCCCGGGTGAGAGGCGGGGAGGACGGGGACCCACTCCTCATCCTCCAAGCCAGCTCTTCCCAAATAGGTGGAAGTGAAGACAAGGCAAGGTGGCAGCGGGAAGGGAAGGGGGAGCCGCCAGCCTCCCCCCAGACTACTGCTCATGGTTCCCAAGGCCGACTTTGCCTCCTCAGTGGTCTTTTCCTGGTTTCTTTCTGCTGCACCTGTGCAATTTTGGAAGGAATTTAGAAGCTGAGCTCAGCAGCTGAGCCCTGCTCCTGTTTGGTAGGAAGGGAGCTGAGCCCTCCGTGCCGGTGGCTTTATTTGTGACTGAACCTTGGCAGGGCATAGCAGTGTGCCGGCAAGAGGCTGGGACTCCTGTGTGCCAGGTACCACAGAGGGCAGGGAAAGCCCTTCCCGGGGAGCTCTCTGCAAGCCTTCCTCCCGCTCCATCGCAGCATCCTCCTCCACTCTCATCCTCAGCTGGAGCCATCATGTCCTTCGGGGCTGCTTCTGTAGGTGGGCTGGGGGAGAGCTTTCAATAAGCAGCCTTTTCTGAACCGGTGCTGGAGGCGCTTCGGAAAAAGGTGGATGGCTGTGGCCATCTTCAATGGACAATCTCAAAGCACATAGTCGTGCCACTGGGGTCTGTAGATGGAGTTTATGTTGGGATGAGGTTTATTTTGCGTTGAACATCTGCTATTTCCAGGGGAGGAACACTGAGATTAGGTTACACAGATTTCACACACCGATGGTGAAATTAGCCAAGAGTTGACACTGAGCTGCCACTAATTTCCGGTGTTTAAAATCGGATTCGGGAATATGCACTCCAGCTGGGCTTGCCCCTGAGCCCTCTCACTGCACACTCTGTGAAGCTTTTTCAAGCATTAAATTATTTCCCACAACGCAGTTATTATTACCCATTAGTTTATTGCTTGGGAAACTGAGTCCCATCACTAAGCAGGCTGGTGTTAGGTTCAGGACGGGCACTGGGCCCCATGACGGGCAGGTGCCAGGTTTGCACGTGGGGAATGGTGAGACATGCGGGTTCCTACGCTGGGAAAAACAGCCTGAAGCTCTGGGAATGGCTTCTGTCTCCATCACCCAGAAGTGATGCTAGCTCAGCGGTGACAGCCTGAAGCACTGACCTTTCAGAGCTGATGGTTTCAGCAGCCCTCCCTTACTGCTGTGAGATGGGAAGCAGGCTACCTCTCCATTTCTCCCCCCAAATTAGTGTTCTCCCAGTGACAGATTGGCTCTCAGAGGTGGCCAGCCTGTGCCAGAGATTTGTAATCCCTTGCTTGTGTCAAATGCCCTTCCAGCCCCTCGGGTGCCATGCTGTGGTGCAGGGCTGAGCGGAGGAGCGGAAGACATGCCTGGGGTTGAAAAAGGAACATAAACAGGATCGTCAGTAAAAGTAATCCCAACCAGCGGCCGGATTGCTGTCCCAGAACTACAGAGAGATGGGAGTACGAGAGGGGAACAGCTTTGTGCAGCATCACAAGCTTGAGACAAGGTTGGGGGTCGGTGTGTGGGCTCAGACACTTCTCCACCGCTTGCCCTCCCCTGAAGGGGTTCACAGAGGCTGTCCCCTGCCTTGGCTCACGGAGGTGGCACCCTGTAGGTGAACCCGCTCTCCTGAGCCTTCTCTCATGACAGTGTTGCCCTGTGGGCAGCTGGTGCAGACCTAAAAGGGATAATAGCCCATGAAACCAAAGACCCCGCATCGGGAGGATTAACCAGGCTTCTATTAACAGCGCGATGGCTTGTTTTGTGAGGTGGCTGGGACAGCTACCCCTGCAATTTGGCAGAGCTTCACTGACCTAGGTGAAGGTAGAGTTTCACAGGTCTAGGAAGCCTGTGTTTTTCTCTCTGCCTGGCAAAACATTCTTGCTGGTTTGGATTTTACGCTGCTAAATACTTAAAAAATATGGTTCTCTATGAGAAAAGGCTTCTTTCTCCTCCCTCTCTCCCCCAGACTTTACCCAAGCCATAGCTCAGCAGTCCAATTTCAGATCATGACAGCTCCTGTTTTGGCTGGAAGCCAGTCCGCTGATCTGAGAGCTGTGTTGACATGTAATTTTCCACTCTTACTACATACAAACTGTCTGCTGTCCCCCCTTATTGCCCGGAGCCACAGAGAGGTGTCATGTTAAAAGACTGCAAGTCAAAGCCGTGTGTAAACTACCCCACGCAATTACCCCGTGTCTTTCTGTGACCGCACTCTGAAAAATAACATACATGCTCATTTTTCGTTTCCTGCTTCTTTTTGCATAAAAATCAAATTACCTCTCTTCTGTAGTTATTTCAGACAGAATTAGGACTGTTTCCCAGGCCAGGCTGCTCTTCTCCCTAGAGAGAAGCTCTGGTGCTCCCACTTGCACAGATGCAGCGGAGGCAATCGGGACTCCCGGGGTTTGGCATTGATCAGTCAGTCACCTGCCATTGATCTGCTTTGAACCTCTCGACTTACCTGGCCACGTGGTGCGCTACCTGTAGGAGAGCAATAATAAGGGTTAAGAGGCGTAACTAGGATCGGCAAGGGGAAAGTGCTGTAAAAGGAAAAAGCATGTTTAGAACTTCAAGTGGGTCTTTATTTCACTTTTTGGTGAAGGAAAAAACCCAGCAAAATATGCAAGGGAGGAAACTCTAGTGTTAGTACCAATGTCATAAATATTGTAGTTCTTCATTCAGGAATCATTTAATAACTGGCTACTCTCAGCCCATGGAAGTCTCTGCCACGAAGTATTGAAGCCAAACCTCATTAGGATTAAAAAAATAATAATGTTTATACAGCTACGCTGAGAACATCCAGAAGTGCTGTGTTGAGGACGGGGAATGATTCTTATCTGGCACATAGAGCCGCTTGGCTCTAGCTGGAGGGGTGAGGGAGGACTTGTCCTTCACCCAGGACGGTCTCAGCATCCCCCTCCAGAGCTGCCAAATATGCTCTGGAGATGGTTTGGGATGGTGGCCAGCCTGGAGAGACACTGGGCCCTGTTGCCTGGTGGTTTCTACATAGTAAGCCCTAAGATTGATTGTGACAGGCTGCGGGGAACGTGCCCGACAGGCACCGCCGCTGCTTGCCACCAGCCTTAGGCAAAGTGAGATTTTGAACATCAGCGGTGCTGGGTGTCTCTCCATACGTCTGATACACGTCTTTTTATACAAATGGTCCCCAGTCATCTTCCCAAGCCTAGCTGCTGCCAGTCCACCTGGCACCACGGGATGTGTGTGCAAGCCGTTGGGTGGGAGGCATGCGCTGAGGAGGAGAAACTGGAGCGGGAGTGTGAAGGTGCAGCTTAACTCGTGGCACACGGGTGGCTGGACATGTGTTTTTATGCCAGCAAGGGATAGAGGCCCTGCACCCAGTACAGTACAACGGAGAGGATGGCTGGAGGCACTTACTAACAATACTATGTTATCCACAAAGCGCTGACCTCTTGCAGGCGGATATGAAGAGTAGATGCCCCATCTGAAGAGCGCAGAGTTTAGGGAAAAAAATGCAGAAAACGGTAACCGCCAGACTGCGTGCCAGGGTCTGGTGTTTCTGGTTCTGGCATTTCATGTGTGACAGCTGAGTTATGGGTTAATGACTGGGTGGCAAGTTTATGGGCACCCCAGGAGAAGTTTGGCCCAGCAAAAGATGAACCCTTTCTTTGACAGGGAAGGAAGCCATCAGAGAGTATCCATGTACCTGTGATACAGCTGTGTCTTCCTAAACTGAAGATAGAAGTTCTTTGGGAAGAAAAAGCTCTCAACAACTGTTGCTTTAAAATGATACCTGGGAACAACAGCCAGCCTTTTCATAACCACAACTGCCAAGGTAATGCTTTGCAGGTTGGCTCAAAATGACATTTTGTACAAAATAACACTTTCTAGATGGAAAGCAAATGCTGCAAACCCCAGACCTTGCCCATTTATATGAAATCCACTAATGTCATCTGCTCACATAGGTTGAGCAGAATCTCAGAGTAAGAAACCAGAGTCCCAATTAACTGGGGAGTAATCTGCTCTCCTCTCTAGCCAGCACTGCTACAGCAGCATTCTCTAGTGCTGTCTTCAGTTACAGGTGTTTGCACCCCAATTGTCCCTCATTATTTTCCAAGAAACGCCCTCCATTACAGCAGGTGGTGCTGAGGGCAGGGCTGGAGCGCAGTGGGACCACAGAGGTACCACAAAGGGCAACAGGAGAAGGCAGCGGGGATAACCCAGCTGCCACTGGAGCCCTCAGTGGGGATAATGAACAAGCGAAGCAGCTCCCGAATGTAATCCCCAGGATAGCACTGAGAGGGGGGAAAACTGCTGCATCTGCCTGGTTTTCTTCCAGCGAAGCACGTAGGCAAGGCTCCTGTAGGTCTGTCTGGGGTAGGGCACCACTCACAGCACAGCATGGCGAAAAGGTGCTCTCAGAAGGAGTTCCTCACCCATTTTTGAAGCTGTTGCGTGATGGCTGGTGTGTCAGGGGTGCGATTTCTGTGCCTGTCTCCCCGGTAGGTACGCTGCTCAGGCTCCGCTCCCTTGTAGTTCCATTGCTGCCTACTCCCGAGAGCAGCCGGCAGAGCCGAAGGGAGCTGGACAAGCTCTAACTGGTTTTAAAATGGAGCTTAATAGGTTTACGAACACAGCTGTAGAACGCGCCTGCCTGCAGAACCAGGCAGGGCAATGCAATTAGCCTCTCCTGATCGCATTTTCCTGAATTGCAGGGGGGACATCCTGGATTTCCCCAGTATCCTGCTGTCACGGGGCTGTTCCAAAACTGCAAAGGGCTGTTGGGGCTGAAGGGAAATATCCCAGTGCTTCTGAAAAGGTCAAGAAACATCTGTGCCCCCCCTCCCTCACCCCGGGGTACTGCTGGCTTGCAAAGCTTCAACCGGTCCATGTGAAAATGGAGAGCTGTATTCCACTGGGTCGGAGCGTCGAATGGACTAAACCAGTTTGGGTGTATTAGCTGTAGCGGGGATTGCATCCACCTGCTGCGCGCAACCACCGCCCCCCTCACATTAAAGCCACCAGCCCTTTCGTTACACTCATGGCTCTGGGCCAGCGTTTTCCACCCTGAGTGCCCGTATCAGCTTGCCTTTTTTGTGTGTGCCAGTTAGGGCAGGCCCAAGGCAAGGCAGGGCAAAAAATACTGTTTGCCTCCTTATTAAAAAAAAAAAAAAAAA
>VXBO01001544.1:272474-305017 GCA_013400135.1 Rhinoptilus africanus | reverse complement strand
GGGGGGGGTGGTGGTGGTGCGCGGGGCTTCCCGCTGGGCGCAGAGCCGGACCCCCGCGGGGGCCAGGCCCCCTCCCCTCAGCCGCGGCCCCGGTGGCCTCCCGAGCCGCGCGCCCTCCCGGAGCCACGGCAGCCAAGTGCCGTCAGTCAGGCCCCGGCGCTGGGGGTTGTGGAAAAGCCGTAGCTGCGGCGTCGGAGGCGTCTCTTTAAAGAGCCGAGCGGTGGCCACTCTCGCTCTGAGTCACGGGCCCTTATGTAAACGGTTGCCATGGCAGCGGAGCATCGCCGCCATTACATAAGCCNNTTCCCCGGCGGAGGCAGCGGCGAGCGGGGCGGCGTGTGCCCGGCGCCACCCCCCACCGCCTCTGCCCCGCCTTGGGCTCTCCCGGCACATCCCGCCTTTTGGTGCCTCGGGGGTTAAGGGTGCGGAGTGGGTAGGCAGGTAACAGCGCTGCCAAGCTTACCAAGGTGATACCGTGGGTTTGTGTTTTTTTTTTTATCCCGTGGGATATTGTCTGTTTCCGATAACGGAAGAAAACTTTCATCTGGCAGCCACTGGTTGATGGTTTTGCGATGTGTTTTGAGTCAGGTGCGTACCTGCTGCACTGTAGCAGGGCAGATCCTTGAGAATTGCTCAGTTGAGCCTCGTGCTGCCTGGGGGAGGGTGTTGGGGTTAGACGTGCTTGCTTGGAGTGGGGAGACAGTACTCTGTTTCAAGATCCACGCAGCCTGAGCTTACCAGAATGATCTGTATTCTGATATTCAAGGATAAACTGCGTTCATTGTCCTTAAGAATACTGTGTTAAACAAAAGCTTTAGCTATGCTGTCCTCTGTTCAAGAGGCCTGGTGTTTCAGAGCATGCTAGTGAGGTGGGGTTTTGCAGTGAGCTGTAGAGCTCATGGATGGGTGGACTTATGGTATGGGGGTGCAGGCAGCTGCTGAGTGCTGGGGTAACGCACTCCAGCTCCCCAGAGCTGTGCAGTGATGGAAGCACCCCAGCTAACCAGTATGTAACAAAGTATTAGTGGGTCTGATCTTCCTTTCCTTGAGGAGGCCTTGAGGAAGTGAGACTGGGGAGTATGTGTGGAAGTAGTAAGTAATGTAGCATCTCAGTGAGAAGAAGCACTAACGAATTCCAACAGATGAGGGAATGGTTGCATGGGCAAAGGCGGTGTGTTCTGATGGGTGTTATGAAGGCTTGGCTTCTCGTGAGAGCAGAGTGGAAGGTGCTGAAGCTGCACTCAGAACTTGGCACTTCCACCTTTTCCAATGTTGTCTGAACAGGTGCCAATCTTAGGCAGTTTTAGTAGCAACCAGAATTTCTTCTGCTCATTGAGCCAGTGAGGTGGAACAGGTAGCCTGCTACATTCTAGATGGGACTGGCAGTTGCCAAGGCTAGAGGCTGCTGGCCAGGGCCCTCTGGTCCTTGGCTTTTTCCCTGACTCCTCTCTGGGAAGAGAGCTGGCTGGAGTTACTTGGTAGCCTGATTCTGGTAGGGCCAGTTTTGGCAGTGGATAAAAGCTTGGTAGCTATGGATGTGCTGTTCATGCAGGCACTTTCTGATGTCAGTGTTGGCATGTGTGACTATCCAGTGCATGCATAATTGTGTCCTCACTTACTGTATCCCAATGGAAACTGGGACTGCGGGGCAACAGTGGCCTGTCAATCTGTGGGGCTTTGGGCCATTGTGCCTCTGTAGCTGATGCAACTTTGCCATGGCTGCTGTAAGGGAATACCTAATGTTCTATTAGGTCCTTGCTATTTTACACTTATAATGTGAGAAAAATCTCTACCTAACATGCATTTCTTTGCCAAGTGGCTTAGGATAAATGTTTTTCTAAGTTCTGCCAGTATTTAAGAGCTTTGCAAGTCCTTAGCAAAAGGACTGAAACATCTCTGCTTAGGCAGCTGGATTAAGTGGAAATTTATTGTATACTAGTGTGTACACTAATATGTAAGCAAGCAACTCATTCAGTATCGGACAATTGTAAGGATGTATTTTTCTTTTGCTTAGCAGCTGGCTAATTAAAACATGCAGAGGAGATGACATAGAAACTACCACTCTGTGAATCTTCCATTATTCAGCTGCTTTTTTTCTGGAAGAACTTAATTACACTGAAGTGCTGTGGGGGTAGCTGAGTGTGTTCATGTTGATGACATCTTTTGTCTTCAGAATCTGACATCCACCCACATGCTGCAGCACCCTGGCTGTTACCTGGCTACTGCTGCTTCCCTCTGCTCTGTGTGGGGAACCTCATTTCTGCATGAGCTGTATTGAGGGTGTGTGTGGCCAACTGTGTTTGGCAAGTACTAATATTGTCTAGTATCTATGGTAAAGCCAATTTGTAGTGGTGTTTGTGGACACTCTTGCTTCTTTCTCTCATCAAGATGAGCCTCTGTGTGCTTACAAAGTAGTTTGTAAATGCTTTTGGTGTGTATAGAGAAAGCTGATGTATGCAGCTTGACTTGAAGGTTTAGTGGCGTTGGTCTAAAGTACTACCAATGTGAACACCTGAGATAAGATGTCGGACAAACAAGTTTTGTCATTGTATATCACGCTTAATCTATAGCTGAGTGATACTAGGGCATGGTTGGTGGCAGTTTTGGGTTAATTCCTTCTGGCCCTTCACTTGCAGCAACTGTTTGTGGGACTGTTCTGTCAAACATGCCCAGGCACAGATGTGCTTCAAACATAATTCCACAAAATCTTGACCTAAATCAACTGGTCTAGTTGACACATCCTGTTTGTGGTCAACAGAACCCAGTGGGCTGGTAAGTGAAAGGCAGGAGCTCTTGGCAGCAGCACTGCTGTCAGACCTGTTGCTTGTGAAATGATACAGCTGCACACGCATGCAGGGTGAAGGCATCTTTCAATCCTTATTGCCATTTCGCCTTCAGCATTTTTGTGCAGAGCTCTTAAGTGACAGCATTGACAAGATGGTATCAAAGCAGGTGCCACACAGTAGCTGGGGAAGTGACTGATCTGGATTAGTGTAACTCAGCAGAAGATCCAGTTTCAAACTTAGACTCATAGAATGGTTCAGTTTAGAAGGACCTTAAAGATCACCATGTCCCAACCCCCTGCCATGGACAGGGACACCTCCCACTAGACCAGGCTGCTCAAAGCCCCATCCAGCCTGGCCTTGAACACTTCCAGGATGGGGCATCCACAGCTTCTCTGGGCAACCTGTTCCAGTGCCTCACCCCCCTCACAGTAAAGAATTACTTCTTCTTAATATCTAATCGAAACCTCCCTTCTTTCAGTTTAAAACTGCTGCCCCTCATCCTATTGCTACACTCCCTGATAAAGATTCCCTCCCCAGCTTCCCTGTAGGTGCCCCTGTTGATCCCTGATCTTCTCTGCCATGATGTAGCAGGTGTATTTGCTGGCCCAAGCACATGAGGAGGAGTATCTTGTGATGGGGGAAGAAGGCAGTAGTGTCAGTTCAGGGGTTTATTGTACTGTGATTCAAAGTTGCTGCAGTTTTCTTTTTTGTTGGAAAAAATCTTTGTTGTCAAGGTAAGCCCATTGTTGCTTTCTGAACTCTGCAGTGGATGAAGCTTGTGTGACTCTAATTGACTCTGAACTGCTGTGGTGCTGGTAGCTCCGACACTGCCTCATACAAGATCTGTCTGGCAGCAGTGATGTTGCAATCTTTCAGCTGCATCAACTACTTTCTACCCAGCTGTAGCCAGTTCATACCCACAATTCAGTATATGCCCCCTTCAAGAGGTCTTGGAGACCTGTCCTGTTTGGAGAGGTGTTTGTACTAAAGCAGGAAATCCTGAGTTCTTCCCAGGGCAGTTTTAAGCACAAAGTGCTTCTCCCGAACCTGAGGTAGTGCTGTAAGGAGCAAACATCTCTATATAGAGATAATACTGTTGACCCCTAGGGCCTGTGGACCCTTACTAGAAGGTTGTTGGTACTGGAAGGTTGAAGGTTGTCAGCAGAGCCTTTGAAACGTGAGTCATGTCTGCCCTGTAGAGCATGCGGTATTGTGGGAGGGAGGGAAGCTCCGCTTCAGCTTTTCCTGCTTGAGCCCTGGATGGAAGCTGTTATTTAAGCTGGGCAATGCAGCAGGGTTAAGTGACCTCTTTTGGGCAGGAGTTTTCAACAGCCGTATTGGGTGGGCCTGGCAGCCTTGTTCTGCCTGCTAAGCACATAATCCCCTCCTGTCCAGTGTGCTTTGCTTAGCATCTGTGATGCAGTTTTCAGTGTTCCTAGCTTTTCCCCCCTCTCCTGTCTAATCCCTGTAATGCTGCAGCCAGGCAGGTCTGAGTTCTCCATGTCCGCTGGAGCTGGCGCACCCCATGGGAAGGAGATGGGTAGGTGCTGTTGGTGGTTGGGCTCCCTGAGCAGCTGGGCTGAACTCCTTCCTTGCTATCAACTGCTGCTTTTCCACCTTCCTGTGAAAGGAGGTGCCTAACAAAATGGCTTGGATATAAACTGTAGTTTCACAGTTGCTTAAATCTTTTATTTAAAAGGTATCTGCCTTGTGTCTTCAGCAACTGAGCTCTGTATAAATGCACTGTAGGGGTGAATTCACAGAAATACGTGCTCTAATAGCAGGTGCCCATAGGGTGCTATAGTAAGCTCTGGCATACAGCATTTACTGTAAGACTGTGTGCAGGACTCTGTGTGCCATTTACCCATATGGTTTTATTGCTATTTTGAGACAAGCTGGCTCAATCATTTCTGCACCAGCTGGGACTATATCCTAGTCATCAGCATCCCCAGGCATGGCTGTTACCTTGAAGCAGTATCTTAAAGCTACAGTACCCATGCAATTACAGAGTCCCCACTTCCCTGTATATTTTAAAGTCTCTAAATACTCTTGCTGCTGCTCATGAAATCCCTGTTGCTCCGTTCTCCTTTGTAGAGAAGGAAGATGCCATTTTCCCCTGAAAAGAGGATGGAACAGCTTCCCAAAATAAAAGCACTCCTGTTTCAGAATTGACAGCAGTATGTGTCCCTTCAGGGTTTTGTTTTCTCAGAACAGTGCTTCCTTCTGATAACGGCCTCTCTTACACAGAAGGGGACCTAGCCAGCCCCTTCTTAGGAGTGGGCTGTGTAGAGATATGTGTGATAATACTGTGCAAGGGGATAGCTCTGTGCTGGCTGTTGCAGCTGTGATAAATGAGCTGCCTTGTTAGCTGTGAAGCTCTGTGTCTCAGAGCCCAGGACACTATGCAAAGCAGGTCTCTTACCACATTGAGGTCACTGGTGCTTGCTTTTTATCCATCCTCAGCTATAATGGCTGAAACTCTGTGCACCCAATATGTAGATATTTGAAATTTGTCTAGCCACTTTCTGGTTTCACTCTGTCATTCCTTTGGCCTTGACTACTACTTTTGCTTGTTTTGTGGAGACACTCAACGGAATTCTTAACAAATACAGCTCCAAATACTTTAACACTGCTGGCTACTCTTTACCAAATACTCAGCTGTACTGCAGTACCACCTGTAGCTGAGTGCTGCACCTGTGTGTCTTGGCAGATGTGTGTATAGGCGAGCCTGAACAGGGCCCAGCAACAGGGCATCTGTGCTGGTTGGCAGGAGGTAGAAAACATGCTGGCGAGGCAAGATTAACAGCTAGCAAGAGAGAGCATGAGGAGGCTTATCGCATGAGAAAGCTGGGGCATGTGGCAAGTCTTCGTGTCTTTACCCTACAAGTGCGAAGGGAGTGCAAGAGTAAATGGATGCTCAACTGGATGCTTACCCAATGTGCCAGGCAGGTAACTTCCATTTCATCAGAGCTGGATGGATGCAGAAGCAAAATTAAAGCTGTGTCAGGTTGGGCATGTATTTGCTTGACTAGCTAAATCATAGCAATTAGGAATGATTGTTATTGTGACATGGGATTGGCAAGCCCTTCTGCTTTTAATAAAGATACCTAGGTAAAATTTGTTCTAGTTGTTTGTGGTCAACCTCTCAATATGTAAGCAAGCCTTAAACTAGATGAGCTCCTATACTACTGGAGGAATTCCCTCTGTATGTACCCGTGTATGCACAGAGACTTGGAAGAGAGGTAGCCTGCAGCTGGTCCCTAACACAACCAGAAATAGATTGTGTGGCAGCAAACTTGCAAGTTCAGCATGTTTATGTCATCAGAGTTTGAATGTATCACTGTGTGGATCTAGCAGAAGGCAGCATCTAATGCTCAGCGGCGGACACTTGAAAGGAATCCCTTCCTAGTGGACTGCTATGCTGTTAGGTTAATAAAAGGCTTTAGTTGCCACGGTTGGTCTAAAAGTCACAGAGACTTGAGATCACAATGTCTGCTTGCACTCACAATGGTTAAGGCTCATGTTCAATGTCTAGCGAACAACTCCAACTTGTCCCCGTGACTGTTAAAGGTTTGCAGGATGGAGAACTAAAACAGGGTTCTGTGTATATACTTTTTTCCAGTATTCCATTTCACTAATGTACTGTAGCAGTATATTTGATTAGAATCACAGAATCATTTAGGTTGGAAAAGACCTTTAAGATAATAAAGTCCAACTGTAAACCTAACACTGCCAAGTCCACTATTAAACCGAGTCCATCAGCACCACATCTACCTGTCTTTTAAATACTTCCTGGGATGGTGATTCAACTGCTTACCTGGGCAGCCTGTTCCAGTGCTTGATAACCCTTTCAAGTGAAGAAATTCTCCCTAATATCCAATTCAAGCCTCCCCTGGTGCATTGTGAGGCCATTTCCTCCCATTCTATGGCTTGTTACCTGGGACAGGTGAATGACACCCACCTTGCTAGAACCTCTTTCAGGTAGTTATAGAGAGTGATAAGGTCTCCCCTCAGCCTCCTTTTCTCTGGGCTAAATGACCTCAGTTCTCTCAGCTGCTTCTCATAAAACTTGTGCTCTAGACCCTTCACCAGCTTTGTTGCCCTTCTCTGGACATGCTCCGACGCCTGAATGTCTTTCCCGGGCCGAAAACTAAACACAGTACTTGAAGGGGGTCTCACCAGTGCCGAGTACAGGGGGACAATCACTTCCCTAATTCTGCTGGCCACACTGTTTCTGATACAAGTTGGGATGCTGATGGCTTTCTTGGCCACCTGGGCACACTGCTGGCTCATTCAGCTGGCTGTTAAGCAGCACTCCCAGGTACTTTTCCACCAAGCAGCTTTCCAGCCACTCTTCCCCAAGCCTGTAGCGCTGCATGGGGTTGTTGTGACCCAAATGCAGAACCTGTCACTTGGCCTTGATGAACCTCATACCACTGGCCTCGGCTCCAACCTTGGGGGTTGGACTAGATGATCTTTCAAGGTCCCTTCCAACCCTATGATTCTATGATTCATTGATCCCAGCCTGTCCAGATCCCTCTGTATATCCTTCCTACCCTCAAGCAGATCAATACTCCCGCCCTACTTGGTGTTGTCTGTAAACTTACCGAGGGTGCACTTGATGAGCTTGTCCAGATCATTGATAAAGAAATTATTTTAGATTAATTAGTATTAACAGAGTAGTTCAAGATCTCTTGTCACCAGTTTGTAACACCTTACAGATCTGAAAGATGGGAAAAATCTTTGGCCATTCTTTTCCAGTTGGTAATTGTTATCCATAAGCATATAATGGGCATGATGTTATAAAACAGACTCGTTCAAAACAATGTACAATCTTATCATAAGGCATGACTTTGTTACCAGCCTTTCTCTTAGATTTATGAAGTATTGCAGTGCTATACCAGATACTGGCTTCTTTCATCTGAAATGTAAGATCAGAATTGTTGTATATAAGAAGTATTGAGCAGGAAAGGTCAAGAACTGCTAGTGTGAGGCACCACAAAGAAAGGAAAAATAGTTCCTCCATAGCTCTGTAATGCAAGAAGATCTGATCTGATGGAACAGTTGTTTCCCTGTGTTTTTATAATTTAATGTCTTATATAATGCTGACTCAGACTTCAGTGTTGATCTGCAAATTAACAGTGATACAGACTTTAAATTCTCCCTCACAAACCCTACTCTACACACCCAGTGTCTGGAGGAGAGATGCTGGGCCATTGTTAGGGAAGGTTTAAAAAGCCTGGGTGGGGGGAAATGAGCCTGGGAGAGTATTGCCTATAGAGTGTGGTATTTTAAATGTAAAACATGCTTCACAGAACAGATAGTAAGGCTGATGTCTATCACTTTCTAAGTCTTTGCTTCATACTCCCCTCTCCTCCATTAGCAGAAAACCCTAATCATGATGTAGGCATAATCAGGGAGCTTGAAAATGAATCACCTTTTTCTTTCAGTGGAAGCTTATAATATGAGGAATTTAATATTGCGTGTGCTCTTATCAGACTTCATCTCTGACTGGCTGGCAGCATCTACATGGCATTCAGCAGTCCATCTGTTTGCTGTCTGAAAAAGGGAAGAATGAAATAGTGAAGACAGAAGATCACTGGAAACAGTCTTCAAAATAATGCCTGATGCTAGTGGTTATCTGTAGCCTCACTAGTGAAAGGCATGTTTAAGTGTGTGAAAGCTGATGTATGGAGGGATGGGTTCGGAAATATTGTAGTTACTAAAGGCATTTAAGAACGAAGGCATTTAAGCAAGGTATATATCGGTTGCTAAGGAGGTAATGGCTTTTCACATTTCTAAAAAAAGCACAGATTCAGTGATATATTAAGAGAGGCTATGCAAACCAGACATTAATATGTTGTCATTGGGAGCTTAAAGCATAAATTTTTTTTTCCTTAGAGAAAGAAAGAGAAGAGCAAGAAAAGCAGCAGAAAGAAGAGCAAGAAAAGCAGCAGAAGGAAGAGCAAGAAAAAACTGTAGAACACACTTCTGTAAAGGAAGCAGACAAAACCAGCCGTACAGGACGACGTCCGAGTCGAAGTGCCTTGTCCAGTCGTAATGATCGAAGATCAGCCAAAAGTCCTCAAAAGACAGATGCACCAAAGGAGAACAAACATCCTTTTGCTCTGTATGGGTGGGGAGAAAGACAGACAGATACTGGAAGCCAGAAAACTCACAATGTCTGTGCTTCTGCTTCAGCAAATGAAGTAAGTGAAAGCTTCTGGTTTGTTAAAGGGTGGTAGCTACTTAGTGCATGGATGAGACTTATGTCTAATATCTAGGTAAAACTTCTTAGGGATGCCTTTATTTGAGTGCATGGAGATTCTAGCAATAAATTCTAAAAAAAAAATAATCTAGCAATAAACCTGAAGAGGTTTGACATGTCCAAATCAAATAGCTGTTAACTGTTTTGAAACTTACCATGTTTGACTAACACTCTCAAGTGCTGATTAAAACTTGGCTGTCTTCTTTCTGGCTGTTACAGCGCTACCAGCAAAACTGGCTGTTTATAAATGTATTTCTGCATTCTGAACTGCATGAAAACAGGAGAAAAGCAGCAGGCAGTTAGCAGCAGGCATCCCACAGCAGGCAGGTATATAGACACGGGGGGTAGAGCTTGGGCTGTGAAAGAGTGACTTTTGCTGGGGCACCTTCTAGGAGCAGGAGCCTCACCGAGAAGGTAGCAATGCCTTGCTGCTAAAATGTCCATCTAGCAGCCTCTTTCAGCAGGTTGCCAGCAAGGGGACGTTTTGCTGACAGCAGAATGGACTATCAGATGGCTGATGGATTGCAGGATTGATGTAAATATTAGCAAAATAGCACAAATAAAATTTATGGGCAGCTCCAGGGTTCTGCTGTAGCGGGGTCTGTTTCCTGGCTTAGCAGGAAACACTAAGGCTGGATCCATTCCTTTTCTATAACTCTCCTAGGCTGGTACAACATAATCATTAATGTATCCCTCCCAGTGTCTTGTCTTTATTGTACTACTAATGTAGAGTCTGAATCTATGACCCAAGATATGAGGATGAAGGTGGGTGGTGTTCTTGATGTGTAGGATAGAGCTGACTCCTGATGGGCTGTTTTGGATGGGGTTTGAAGCACAGTCTCTTCCTTTCTGGACAGCTCAACCCTTTGAGGGAAATGAGAAACTTGGGCCTTGCAGCTCTTGCAAGCAGCTGCCCTTCCTGCTGATGGATCCTGTTACTGGGTTGATAAGCTGTGGTCAGTGGTGGACATAGAATCATAGAATCTTTGTGGTTGTAAAGGACCTTTGAGATAGAGTCCAACCATACACACACAAAAAACCCCAAACAACCCTACAATCTCTGCCACTAGAGCGTGCCCTGAAGTGCCAAATCTACACATTTCTTAAATCCCTCTAGTGATGGTGACTCAACCACCTCCCTGGGCAGGCTGTTCCAGTGCCTGACCGCTCTTTCAGTAAAGTAATTCTTCCTAATATCTAATCTAAACCTGCCCTGCTGCAACTTCAGACCATTCCCTCTGGTCCTGTCATTATTCACTTGGGAGAAGTGTCCAACACCCACCTCTCTGCAACCTCCTTTCAGGTAGTTGGAGAGGGCAGTGAGGTCTCCCTCAGCCTCCTCTTCTCAAAACGAAATCTGCCTCTCCTCATACGACTTGGTCTCCAGACCCCTCACCAGCTTGGTAGCTCTCCTCTGGACACGCTCTAGCACTTCAGTGTCCCTCTTGTACAGAGGGGCCCAGAACTGAACACAGCACTCGAGGTGAGGCCTCACCAGTGCTGAGTACAGAGGCACAATCACTTCCCTACTCCTGCTGGCCACGCTATTCCTGATGCAACCCAGAATGCTGTTGGCATTCTTGGCCACCTTGGCATGCTGGTGGCTCATATTCAGCTGGCTGTCCAGCACCCCCAGGTCCTTTTCTGCCAGGCAGCTTTTGAGCCACTCTGCCCCAAGCCTGTAGCGCTGCTTGGGGTGGTTGTGATCCAAATATGGGCCCTGTCACTTGGCCTCAATGAACCTCATACCACTGGCCTTGGCCTATTGATCCAGCCTGTCCAGGTTCCTCTATAGATCCTTCCTATGCTCCAGCAGATCAACATTCCCACCTACTTTGGTGTCATCTGCGAACTTACTGAGGGTGCACTCAATCCCCTCATCCAGATCATTGATAAAGATATTAAACAAAACTGGCCCCAGAACTGAGCCCTGAGGGACATCACTGGTGACCGGCTGCCAAGAAGACATCACCCCATTAATTACAACGCTCTGGGCATGGCCATCCAGCCAGTTTTTTACCCAGTGAAGAGTACACCCGTCCAGGCCATGATTTGCCAGCTTCTCCAGGAGAATGCTGTGGAGAACAGTGTCAAAGGCTTTGCCAAAGTCTGCAGCCTCCCCTGCATCCAGAAGGCGGGTCACATGGTAATAGAAAGAGATCAGGTTGGTTAAGCAGGACCTCCCTTCCCTAAACCCATGCTGGCTGGCCCTGATCCCTTGGCTGCCTTGCATTTCCCGTGAGAGCTCGCTCAAGGCAATCCTCTCCATGATCTTTTCTGGTACCAAGGTCAGACTGACTGGCCTGTAGTTCCCCGGATCCTCCTTCTGACCCTTCTTGAAGATGGGTGTCACATTAGCCACCCTACAGTCATCTGGTACCTCCTCTGTTGACCAGGATTGCTGATAAATGATGGAGAGAGGCTTGGTGAGATCTCCCATCAGCTTCCTGGGTACTCGTGGATGAATCCTATCCGGCCCCATAGACTTATGTGGGTCTAGGTGCAGAAGCAGATAATTAACTACTTCCTCCTAGATTATGGGTGGGTTGTTCAGCTTTCCACCCTTATCTTCCAGCTCAGGAGGCTGAACACCCTAGGGATAGCTGGTCTGACTGTTGAAGATGGCGGCAAAGGCGGCGTTAAGTATCTCAGCCTTCTCCTCATCCTTGGGTGCAACTTTCCCCCCCGGCATCCAGTAGGGGATGGAGGTTCTCCCTGACTCTCTTTTTATTGATGTATTTATAAAAACTTTTTTTGTTGTCCTTTATATTAGTGGCCAAGTTGAGCTCCAGCTGGGCTTTTGCCTTACTAATTTTCTCTCTGTATAACCTAACAAGATCTCTGTACTCCTCCCGAGTTGCCTGTCCCTTTGTCCAAAGGTGGTAAACCCTCCTTTTATTCCTTAGTCCCACCAAAAAGTTCCTTGTTCATCCAGGCTGACATAGGTGACTGGTGCTTTGTGTTGGAGCCTAATAGGCTGATGCCTGACTGGAGCAGAGACATCTATACTTTCAAAGACTTCTAACATTTCTTATGCTAGGAACAATTACAGAACCCCTACGATCAGGTCTTGAGTTCGGAGCGAGCGGGCAGGACGCTCCCGAAACGCTTTCAATTCTGTGGTGCTTTGTCACTAAGGGTGTTAAATAAGTGGGAACTGAGGACTTACTGTCTGGCTAGGTCACTTTTCTTGAATGTTTGAAAGGTATTATTTTCCCCCTAATTGAGATGGGAGACAGTTTTAAATCTGGAGATAGAAGCAAGCAAACACAGAAGCTGGCTCTTATATTTGGGGAAAAGATGGTAGTTTTTTTAATGTAAAAACCTGCAGCTTGTTGGCAAAATTAAGTTCTTCAGTCTCTAGTAAGCAATCTCTAGGAACTGGTCTTACTACTATGGCTTAGGTTTTAAGGGATGTTTGGGCATGTTGGGGGACGTTTAAGAATTTTAAATGGTAGAAATACGAGATTTGAGGTTTTTAGAATGTCAGAGTAGCGTGAAGTGGGAAAGATGCAGAATGGAATTTGAGGTATTCTTTTAGGAAAAAAAAAATCTGCGCTTATGTTAGCGGTACAAATTACAGACTGAAATATCTTGTTAGCAAACCCTGTTCCTTCAGGATGGGGGCTGGGGCAAATGCAAAGTGGTCCTGCATTTTCCTGGACGATGCTGGGGGCGTTCCTAGGTTGCTTTCCTGCTGTAATACTGACTCTGGTCTTCTAGATTCATGAATCTGCTCTACGAGCAAAGAACAGGAGACAAGTGGAGAAAAGGAAGCTTTCTCAGAGGCGAGTGCGATCAGCAGAAGTGGAGAAAGCTTGGAGAACAAAGCCTTCCCCGCCAGACGACCCTTGGATGACGGAGTATATGAGATGCTACTCAGCAAGAGCTCGGTGAATTCTGATTCCCTTAGGCATCTTCAAAAGAAGTTACGCATATCAGGACACTGGTGCAAGGAACCAAACTACTTATGCAAGGTTTTTATAGGGAGTTTCCAGCTGTTAAAATATTTATTATGATATTTTTATCTTGGCTACCTACCTCACAGTGGGGTGTATTGTTGGAGCCATAACATTTAAAGAGGCTTTTAAATAGCTACCCAAACTTTTAAACAATTCCCCTTTTGGGAATTTTTCTAATGCTTCAGTTGACTTGGGGTTTTTTGGGGGGGGGAGGAGAGGGGAATGGGACCTTAGCATACAGGGAGTCAAAGCAAATGCTTTTTTGATCTTGGTTACGAATAATCTGTTGTCCCTTATTTTAAAAGTCCAAGTCATGGGGAGGTGGTGTTGGGAAATGACTTTAAAGATGTGATGGAGGTGCCTTTGCATTTATAGTACTATTAGGTTTAATACTTCTACCAAAATAAGCGTATTAAGAGGGGCATCAGGAAAGCCAGTGGGTCTGGTGAACAGCACTAACAAATGTAGATGCTTTCGGCAAACAAATGCCAAGTATTGTTTGTATATAGAAACTTTCAGAAAAACCTTGTTTGATTAGTGAATCTGCTGATGCTAACTTTTATTGCTGTTTCTAAGGCCATTAGAATATAAACTACAAATTGTCAGGGCAAGAGACAGCTGCAGGATTGTTTTGCTGTGGCTGTGCCTGTTGTACCAAATAACGGCCGTAGACAATCATCTGGTGGCTGCTGCTCAATAAGCAGTTGCTTGTTCTACCGGTATCAAATCGTACCACTGTGCTAAGCTTGTGGTCACACTCACTCTATCCTTAATCATGTAAATGCCAGTTTGTTGAAGGAGAGGGCTGGCTCCTGCCTGCTGAAGTCTATTTTTAGCACTTAAGAGTATCTATTAGACGTAGTGGGGATCAGAGTGCAATACGCATTCCATCTGGTGGTATCGTGCAAGTATATTATTAAAGTTTTTAAACTTGAAAAATCATGGTGATGGAACCTGTAGATGAAGTCCTGAGATGCTTTCTGCCTCTCAGCGTTGGTGCAGGACCAATAGCGGGGTGAGGGGGTGGGGGAAGGCGGAGAGGTTGTACCCTTTAGTAAACGCGTATATAATGGAGTTTGAGTGCTCCGGCTTTGTAGGTCCTACTCCTACCCAGCGAGACAGTCATTGTTTGTGAGATCCTCAGTGGGGTTGGTTGGATTTTTTTTTTCCCCTCAAGCTGCTGTAAATTATTATTTTTTTCAGTTGGATAACTACGCTGTAGGCAGATTATTGCTGTAGTTGTGAGCTTCAGAGTTTTGTTGAGACGTGTTGCGCGTTAGCTACGTACCTTGTTGGTTATCTCAGTTAAAGTGTTTTGAAGCTTGTGTTTTACAGCCTGGACGCCTTCTCACAGGGAGCACGCTCGCTCTTCCGCAGCAGGAGCCTGCACTAGTGGCAGCTTCCCTGCGTGAGTACGCGGGACTCTAGAACTGCCACTGCAGCACGCAGAGTGACGGGCTTCCTCAAAAGGGCCACTGCGAGCCTCACTGGAAGAAAGTAAATCATGCAGAGGGACCAAGCACTGCTGCCTCCTAGCGTTCATTACATCAGTAAAGGCTTCATTAACCTCGTAGTTTTAATCTGGCGATTAAATCTGTAAAATTTATAATCTGATTTTTACCTGCCTTTTAGGCAGAAAGCTATAAAAATACATTCTTGTTCGGGCTACCTACTAGAGTTCTTCCAGCTTTTAAGTCTGGGAATGTATGTAAAAAATCATTTAAGTATGTTTTACACGTAGCAAAATGATCGTATTCCAACTTTTAAGTAAACCCAGGTCAGAACTTAAATTTAAAACTTCAGTCAAAAAAAAAAAATCAAACCCGAGTCAAACTATTCCAGAGGATGCCTTTATTCCCTGCGAGATTCCTTTGATTTCCTCTTATGCTATGTTTTCCTCTTTAAATAGCTGCTGTAGACAGGTTTGAGTTGCTGCTGATGCAGTTTCGGTTGAGAAGTCCCCTCTAGCTTGGAGCAGCGGCATCAGCGGTAGCTCTTCAGTCTCAGAACAGCCTCACTCGAGCCAAACGCTGCCTCTTCCTGCTGCCCGCGCTGCCGCCCCCACCTCTGCTCTGCAGGCGGCAGGGACCTACAGCAGATGGGCTGTGCCCTGCCTGCGTTTTTCCATGTTAAATGGCTTCCTTGATGACCCATCTTGCCGGGCTTTTGGAGACAGCTCCTGCTGTTCTCTTCCCACCGGGAATGGCGGAGCCGAGATGATTATGTGCCCGCCTTAAGTACCCATTTCAGGTAAGATGAATCTCCCATTAGAGGTTGGTGTTTCCAGTAACTATAGAAGGCTTTCACATCTTCTGCCTTGTGTACTGGGGACCCAATTTAGAACATCTCCAACAGGCTTGTTCAGGTGATGGAGAGTGTGAGAACCTTCAACAGCATGGAGGCTGCTGTGCACTGAGGAAATGATCTGGTTCTTACCCTTCTCTGCTCAAGAGCTCCTCCCTGCCAAAACAATTTGGTAGGAGACAGTAGTGATGCTCGTTGGGCTGGGTCATGCCTTTCCAAATGGTCTGTAGCTAAAAATAACCCTGGGCGCTATGTTGGTACGATTTTGGTTTAAGTAATAAAATGCCTGAAGTGAGGGGTAAATTATTCTGCAAATCTGGTGGCCTTCCTGCCTTTGGGCCTGATTTGACTAAAAAAAGGCGAGTAGGTTTGCTTCGGCTGTGTGAAACAGTGTAGTTCTGACAACTGCAACTTGCATATGCAAAATATTTGGCATGTGCCAGGCTGAAGCCTGGAAACCCGTTATTTCATCGTTTTGGTGTTAACAAATGAAAAGCCAATTGACTTCGAAGGCAGAACTTTCCAAGTCGAAAACCTTTAACTATATTCCGTAGGTTCTTACAGGAGGTGGCTGTTTTGCATCAAATTGGCCTCGCTGAGAGTGGAAAACGTAGTGAATGTCACCCTATGAATTAAGGCAGTTCCGAACCTTGTCTTGCATGGTGTCTTGATGAACACTTCTCACTCCTGTTTTAGAAGTACAACTTTGTAAGAACACAGTAAATACTCGGTTGTCCAAAGTCTTCATTAAAATGTTTATTCCTTTTTGTTTCTGAAAAAGTACTTAGCAAAGTGAAACAAGACTTTGACAATGTGTAATGCTGCAGTTTACCTATAGTGTTGTGAAGCCTCGTGTTTACGGTGTAAAATGTCACAGTGAAAACTGCGTAGGAGCGTCCCCGTAAATGCGAGCGGCATGCCCGTTCAGTCACGGCTGTCACACCTCTGCAGCTACATCAGTTACAGACTCTTTGGCTGGGAGCTGAGACAGTCAGGCTGATATCTATGTGTACAGTCGAACTGTGCAAAACTGAGGGACGGACCAGGGAGAAAATACACATTTTAAGCAAATCTTTTAACATGTAGGGAAGCATACTGCTTTCACTTTCTTTATGGTATAATGCAGTGCCACTGAACTATAAAGGCCTTGCTGTCTTTTTTTTTTTAACCTGTGATAGGGACCAAAAGCTAGCAATCTGAGGGCCTTACGCGTGGTAACCTGGATGCTCCAATTTATTTTCCAGCTCAGTTAGTGCAAGCAGCAGCAAAGCCATATACGGAGCCTGGCTCAACACCTTGACAGTAGGCCCTATAAAATTAGGGGTACGAGCAAATGGGAAGCTGCCTCAGCTATTGTTAGCACTGAATTCACTTTAAAAACTATAGGGAAATACCATCTAAGCTTTGAAGCAATATGTGTTTTTTAAAGTTTTTAAACAGTATTTGTTTTTAACGCTTCTGTATTGTCTATATTTAACAGTGTAGTGTCAACTTGTAGATGTGAATAAAATGAGTGACATAAAGCGCCTTGACTGTTTGTACTGTGGCTTTTGGGGTCTTGGGTTTTCCATGAGAGGGTGCTTCAGCCTCTGCATGCAGGCTGTGGCCTCGGCCGGTCCCACAGGCGCTCTCCTGGCAGGAGAGGGACAGGCTCCAGCAGTGACTAGGATTAGATGACAGTTACAATTCCAGGTGAGCTAGTCTCCTGTGTTCCTCCTGTAACTCTCCCACAGATTCTTGACAGCCATTTCCCACTCCGGCTCGCTTTTTCTACCACAAACAAGATAAAAATAGAGCCTAAAATGTAATAGGAGGCTCAAGTGCCATGTGTACTGCAGCCTTTGGGAATCTTAATTTAGAACTTGGGAAGAAGAGCACAACATGGGAAAAACCTGGATGCTCTATCACTGAGAACAAATATAATCTTACAAAGAGGAAAGCCCAAGCTATTAAAGACTGGCTATACTGGAGTTCTGTGTGTTGCTGGTTCTGCAGTAAATGAAGGAAACAAAGCTACCTGGTATTTGTACTCTCTGTGGATTTACAGTGTATTTATTGAGATTTTTATAGTGTTTAATTCTTTTAGCATATAGAATATAATACAAGTGGGTTGCACTAAGTGATCAGGCTTTTTTTTTAAAGCATTAATTTTTTTAAGCCCTTATGGGAGCTGTTGACTTCTGGGCCACAGGACACCTAGCTGAATACAACAAATGGGCGAGAGATGAGTCAACTGTGAATTGTCTGATAGCCTGCAGAAGTTATAAGTGCAAATACCTTCTGTATTTCCCCCTTGTTTAAGGCTTTACAAAAGCCCCACTCTGAGATCTAGACAGCTCCTTTGCAGCCATGCCCTCCCCAGGCCATGCCAAAGGAAGCGAGATGCCGTTCCTCTCTAACAGGAGCCAGCAGCAACAGCATTGCAGGGTTGGGGCCTCCCCTGCCAGGGGCAAAGCTGCTACCAGAGGGGGAGGAGGGCCCCGCTCCGGGGAAACGGACTGAAGCACTCCAGCTCCTGCACCAGCAGCTGCTCCCCTTTCCTAGCCCCACACTTCTACTAAATTAACTGCATGGTCAGTATTTTTTCCTGACCATCTAACACTTGCCATGCTATAGACTTCACTCACCAGGCAAAACCTGTGCACGTAAACAGAATTGGGTGTGAGACACGTAGAAAAATCAAGAAAGGTTCTTTATTTGGTGCTGATACAAGCATTAAATGAAATAGCATAGGCCAACACACTGATTAAAAGGCAAGACATAGGCTTTAATAAGACATTTCAATCTTTTAAAGATATGAACAGCTAAAGCTCCACATCCAATAAATTCTAGGATACAGGTACCCAGTATTATTTCATGTAAAACTCCAAGCCACCTCGCTTTGGTAAAGTAAGGATTTTACACTAAAACCGTACATAACAACCTCTGTATGACTTACTGTTTAGGTGAGCCAGGTTTGGTCTGCTTTCTGAACTGTAATGCCAAAGCTTAAAATCTAGTCTAGGGCTGTTATTGGCATGTTTATTTTCAGAAATAGACCCTCAGAGGAGAAACAGTAAACAATATAGCTTGCACTGGTGAGAGCTATTGCTTCCAACGGGATTTCCCTCAGGAGTTGCACTTCTAGAAAGTTTATTTTTAAAATGCCAGTAGATAGATATGCATAAAAGGTTGCAATACTACAAATTGCACACATTAACCTGGTTAATGTGTATACAGTACGAGTATACATTAAAAAAAAAAAAGGTAAAAACATGTCAAAACTCACTCATTATAATGACACTACTCTCTCCTTCCAGGTAGGAAGGGGACAGCTTAAGACAGTTGGTTACAGAAAGAGTAAAACTGTGCTTCCTGCTGCTTGACCACGGCCACTCGACCAAAGTGATCATAAGAACCAAGTATACAAAAGAGGCCAGTCTCGTATGCAAAGGGAAAAGCCCAGGAAGAAGTATAAGAAAATCCCTGCCAAACTCCTAAAAGTTCTACTTAAAAGCAATGGAATTAAGTAACAGTTCCCTGCTCCTTTCAGCTGCTACTGTAATACTGGAAAGAAGTTGTGATCAGCAGCCAAGCCCACGCCAGGCACCGTAACCGCGCCAGGAGAGACCTGTGGCTGTACCTGGGCTGCGTCCCAGCTGATACCCAAGTGCTCAGCTTTCGCTGTTGTGAGTGAACCCAGAAACCCCATTAGACTGTGGTAAGCAGGGGGGGACGACAGACTTCCAAAAATATCTTTTCCCAGCATTCCAGAATTGGTTTGGGGTTTGAAATGAACAGCCTCTCCTCTCCAACTCTGGCAGAAACACAACACACCTCTCAGTTAATAATATGCCATTTAGACTGGCTGTGGAGGCAACTTCATCTAACGTCTACTTCCCAGGACTTCTTTTGGTAATTACTTCCAGTCCTGAGTAGTGGAAGCCAAAATAAGTTGAGTAAGGATTAAGACAGGTAAGTTTCTTTGCAGTTCTGTGATATTTTGCTAAATACACAATTAAGCTGCTTCAAAAATACTCTACACTCTTACCAGGAAGGGAATACTCCTTGGGAACTATTGTTAGGAATCCAATCTGAAATCTAACAAGATACACAGGAGAGAACTATAACATCAAAGTCTTTAGAACCAAGAGCCTTTTTAAAAGAAAACCTAGGCTTTTTAAGTATGAAGAAAAATTAATTCCTTTTAATTGAGAGATCACTTAAGGTGTATAAATTTTAGATAAGCATCCATTTGAACCAAAGATGTCAGGAGGAAGGGAATAGCTTTAAACACCACTCTAATTCCACACAAGATGGTACACCTCTGTGTAGCATTCTTGCTTTGCTCTTGTGCTTTAACTGCCCTCTAAATCACAGCACCAGTTCAGTTTCCTGGTTTAGTTTTTAAACGTGCATTTGACAAGTGACCCTCAAATACAAAAGACTCGAATATAGAAAATAATAAAGCACGTTTGACCTTGGAATTTCAGTGCTGGGTTCTGATCAAATTAATTATTTTGTGTTGATTTACACTTCCAAGGAGACATCCGGTTTCTGGTTTTACAAGTAACTAAGTACAAACGGCACTAGTGATCTCCATCAGCGCAGGTGAAATGGCCCCTCCTCAATTCAGCTACCTCCAGAAGCACCAGCTCCTTATCTGGCAAAAAGCCCCAGGTCTCTGACCTGATTAGCTGTCACGGCACCATAAAAGTGATATGCAATACCTGTGGTTCAGTCCTCCCTCTTGGACCCTCTGCAAGTCTCTTCCTCTGCTGTCTCCCGCTGAGGAATGAGGACAGATTTCCTAATCTCTTGCCCCATGCCTCTTCCCCGCAATAAAAAGGGGGTAGGAAAGAAAGTCTGAATTGTATGCTTTAACACATGGAAAAAAAAAAAATCAGTACCAAGGCTGAAATTCCCCTCCAAGAGTTTCACAGCAAGAAAGAACAACGACTAAGTAGTACACTGGGGTTTTTTCCTTCCATCACAGGAGTCTCCCGGGGGCAATGTGCCTGGCATTACATACAGTCCACTCACACAAAGTTCGAAAGTAGAGCTCCAGCAAGACAGACTGCAAGTTCTCCATTTTAAAATCTAATTTTAAAATCCAAGTTCTTAATTGTAATTTATGAACGCTTAAGAAAAATAAACTAGTATTTTAAATTTCATACATTTGGGATACTTTAGAACTCCTCACTTGGGTTGAGCCTGTACCTCACCAGTGATGCTTCAACAGAGGTCATATTCCACAGGTGACTGCTCCATTTGTGACAGGAGGTTAGGAGAACTCCTGCTGTGAATGGACCCCATAAGGCCCTGCCCCTGCCCTAGAATCACAACACACCCAGAAGATGCGCAGTTCTGTTCACATACACATTCCACCTTCATGATGCCAGTGCTATACATAACGTCAGGACCAAGAACACTGAAAAATCCAAAATCCCAGTCAGTCAACAGCCATTTGACAGACTTAGAAGTATTTTTTCTAAACTTTGAAAATTTGATAAAAGCTTCAGAAGTCATTTAAGAACTGTGATAAAACAGAATATGTGAACATCAATAAAAATTACTTTTTGAACTTGACGCATTAGTAAACATAAGTATGGGTCCTAAGCACGTGTTGAGAATCAGCCACGTCAACAGCTTGTTAGAATGCGGCAAACTAAAGGAGGAACAAAATAAAACAACCGCCCCTCGCTGACAGTGCCAGTGGTTTTATAATTCAGGTCATAAATATAAACTATTGTGCAACAAACAAACATGACAAAGCCTACCTCAGTTAAATCTGTTTATATGATAAAAAAATAAAATATTAAACTGCTCGTAGTGCAACGTTCTATCAGCATACATAAGTATACCATGCTTTGTACATTTACCATTACATTATTTACAGTATAGAGCAATGCTTTAAAACAGAGGTGAAAGAACAAAAATAGGTAATGGAAAATGTTTACATACAGCTATGAGTCTTAACACTGTCCACCAAATTACCAAGTTCGCTTTGCAGACTTTTGTGTCAGGTGAACATTCCCGCCCCACACCACAGGGTACACCTTTCTGTCAGCAGTGGTCTGCTCGGTTCAGAGACAGTGGAAAGATGTTTTTAAAAACTGCATAGCCTTCGAGCTTCGTCTGTTTCTTCAAACGCCATTTGCAAGGACAGCTGGAAAATACGCAAGAGCTCCATTAATTATCTACATCTGATCAACCTGCAAACTCAACTCCTGAAATAAGAGCAATAAATATTCACTCCTGTAGATTCATACCCAAGCTGGACTAAATTAACACCCTTTTCCAGCAGTCTCTTAGTTCAAGGATGATATTTTATAGAAGGAAAATAAGGGCGGAAAGCAGTTCAAGGATTCCTATCCATTATTTAAAATTCTGAGCTTTCATTAGGAGCTAAGCTCCCAGAACACAGAACAAAATATGGGAATGCTTTATTTAACATGCTGTAAAGCTTCTGCTGATGTACGCTGCTCAAACTGATAAAAAATGAATACAGTAAAAATGATGCAGTAACTATGCCTGCAGTACTTGTTCAATTTGATATTGCTGTCTTCGTATTAGAGAAATATGGATTAATTACATAAGAATAATTAACTACACAGCAATTCCTTAATTACCCTCATAGAGAAAGGACTGTTCTAACAGCCACTTACATACCGCAAGGCGTTAAGTAAAATCCGTGAATACTGAGAGGTGTCTTAAGGACAACTGTTTACAAGAAAGACAAACCACCAAGCTGTTCCTGGGAGCAAGTCATGTCACTTTCAAGTCTCTTCCCCTACCACTGCTAGAGGGAGAAATGTTCCTCACTTCCTCTGAAGAACGCCTTTGGAAGACTTTTAAAAGACTGCACACCTATTCCATAGGCCACAGCAGCCCTAGAAGAGCTGCTTTAGACGACAACACTGCTTAAGCAGCAAACACTACTATTCTTTTGTTGACATTTCTGCTCACAGCAGACAGGAGTCAGAATCACTTTGGGCTGGTTTTAGGTAGAAAAAAAAAAAGCCAGTGGAAGTCTGAAATCCAGTATTATCTTTACTTTTCAAGTCTCTGTCTTTAAACTTTGTATTTTCAGAAAAGACAAGATACTGCACCACACCTTTTGTGAATTCTCATTTCTAGTAATATTTGTCCATAATACAATGGAAGTGATTAATCTTCTCCACAGTACATTAGGTAACTATTAGGGCTCTAATGCATTTCAGGAATACAGAATTTGAAGGTGTTTTCCACAGCATTACTCAGAGTAAGCAAATATCTATAAATACTTCAATAAGAGCACTAGTCTTGCTTTAGCAGGCAGATGGTAGAAGAAATACCAAAGTATGTATTAAAAAAAAATATCCATTCTACTGTGCATTATTTCGCTATATTCTATGCTACTTTACAGGCTAACTGAAAAAGTCAAGCACTCGATACAGCACGCTTCTGAAATACAGGAACATACCCAACACCCTGAGATTACTGTGATCTTACCTTCTGTATCTAAAGTGAGTATTTGGGAACTTGTGTTGTCTTTCTTTAACACCCACATTGTTGAGCACTTTGTGCTTGTGCTCTACGTGGTGATCTCAGCTGTCTCAAGGCAGCATCTCCATACTGAATACCTGAGCCCATTCTTTCTGGATCCAATTCTCCTGATGAGAAACGAAATGGTCACAAGAAGATGGATCACTTGAAAATCACATATTCCAATTTAACTGACAACATTAGATAAAAAATGCATAATGACGTTCTGCTCTAGTTATAGAGAGACCTATTGCAATTCTGTTTACTTTTAGGCAATTCTAAACCTTTACCATTTTCTCCTGTAATTTCAACTGTGTGCCCTTAATGACAGTGACAAAGCAGTTTGTCTCTGAGTTAGGCTGCAACAACAAATGTATTTGCACTAACTACTTCTAACAAAGGCAATGTCCACAATGTTTTCTGCCAACACTTAAAAGTGCTTTCAGAGACTAATATGCAAAGAAAGCAGTAGTGTAGATACCAAGCCAAACAAAAATGGATCGATCTGACAGTAGGATTCTATAAAGCACTGTCCCCAGAGGAAATTATCTCAACCTTCCCTACTTCTGGTATCCATTTCTGCCTACTTCATACCCTGTGCCTTCAGAAACGTTCTTAGGACCGCATGGTGGACCAGACAAGATTAGAAGCATTTAGTCTACAAAAAAAGCCCAAACCAAAACAAAGAATCCCTCTGAATAATTCAGATCACTTAGGTTCATTGCACATGTGAGCCCTTTGTAAGTGAGCAGATGACACCACACTGAAAGGACCAGTTGAGAGCTTGAGGGTAGGGCTGTCATTCAGAAGAGACCTTGGCTGAACTAAAGGAACAGGCCATCAGGAAGCTGATGAAATTTAGTTACTACACATGCAGAGCTCTGCACCTGTGATGGAACAACCCCAAGCACTGGTACAGGCTGAGGACCAACGAGGTGGATAGCAGGGATTGGTTAGCACTGGGACACACCGCCCAGAGGGGCTGTGGAATCTCAGTTCCTGGAGCATCTCAAGATGTGTCTCGATAAGCCCCGGGCAACTTGCTCTCACTTCGAACCCAAATGTGTTTTAAACAGCAATCTGGACTACAGACCTCCATAAGTTCTGGAAAGAAGTTTCAATTTTTCCATGATTCAATGCATGCGTGCTGGCACAAAGGAAACGGGAGCAGCTCACAGAAAACAGGACTGACTTCTGCTGTGGTAACGCCTCTTTACATCAGTCATGGTACTACAGTACCATGAGAAACTAGCTATACTTTGCTTTTTGGTTTGGTTGGGTTCTTTTGGTTTGTTCGTTTAAAATGAAAGCTGCTGTTTGGCATTGATTCAATGCAGTGATCAGGAAATTTCTATGAAAATACCATATTCTTTTCATCTAACAAAGTGTGTTTGGCATTCAAAATGTGTAATTAGAGTCTGAGACAGACTTTTCAATATGGCCAGTATTTAAAATTGTGAAGATACCAAACAACGAGAAGAGAAGAGGGGAAAACTGGAATGCAAATTAGCTGTAATGACACCTAACACTTAGGAGCCTGTCTCCGATAGAAACCTGCCCACTTGAGCTGAGAAGCTTCTGGTATATTTCTAGATCTGCAAAAGTAAAAATAGTTTCATCCGAGAGGCAAGAAGGGCACATCAGAGAAACACAGTTGCTAGGAAACATCCCTGAAATTTTCACTATTATAGTCAAATTCTTTTGATTCTCTATCCTGCTACATATGAGAAGCAGAATTAAAAGTTATGTCTTCCCTGACACTAGGTTTTTATTCTGCACTGCTAAAACTGTCTAATGTCAGGCTTGATGTTTGTAGGGACATAAACTCACAGAATGCACAGCCTGCACTTGGAGCCGACTGTTAAGGTAAACACTTTGTAAAAACATCTATAATTCACACCACCCTGCCCTGTAAGATACACAGATCTGACTTAGAAGTCCATTCCTATTAAAGCATATGGGAAGCAGCTATAAACCAAATGGGTTATTTTACCACAATGAAATTTCAGTTCTTTAGGTTAATTCTATTAGAGAACTTTGAATAGCAATATTTCCACATGCACTTTTCGTTTTCAGGGAAAAAACCCCCAACACATTAAAAGAATATAAATCTCAATTTACCTGATTCAATTTTATTGAGTATTTTTCTTGCACACTGTACAAAGGCCTCTTCAACATTTTCTCCCGTTAGTGCACTTGTTTCCAAGAACATCAGCTCTGCATTTGACAACAGAAAAACATTCTCAAAACCAGTCTGGAATATCTGATATAGTAATTCAAAGCATGAAAGGTAGGACAATAACAATTTTCTTAAGGAGAACTATTGTCAAATAGTACAGTTTGGAAAAATTAGCTTTTGATGGCAAAACCACAAAAAAACTTCCTCTGAAATGTATACATTAACCCTAGAAAGTTGTAATCCAGTGATAAAAACCTGGGCTGTGCATATGAAATAGTGCATGAAACCAAAGAATGTCATATAGTTTCCCATTAATAGAAAGTTACATGCAACAGGACCGCCAGTAGCCACAGTAGGTAGAAATAAAATATTTATAATTGATTTATAAATGCAAAACCAGTTTTTACTGATGGCAGGACTGCAGCAGAGAAGCTCAAGCTGAGACTGGCTTTAGCTGCCGCAAAAATGTGTCCTCAGACTGGACATTCTGAATACTACAGACCAGGTAACAGTCCTCTGGATCCATGCCATGCCCTGAACTCAGTCTCCCCTGAGTAAAACTCACGGCTTCCAACTGCAGTATCCAACCTTTTCTATGATCTATAGAATCTCCAAGATGCTGAAAACTAGGAAATCATGCTCTTCACTTTCTCCTCAGCCCTTTGGAGGCATGGCAATATCTGAAGTTGTATTACATTCCCTAGGGAATCTATCTCTACATAGAAGGTATTCTTTAAGTAGCAGCTGCGACTGGAAGAACCACTGGTAATGAGACTTAAATAGTACATGTAGTTCTCACTGCAGGCACTGTCCTCTCTCTATGCCTCATGTACTGACAGCACTCTCTTTTCTGCAGACATTTGACAAGGTACAGTGGGCAAAGTACTCCCTACTGCAGAAGAAAGAAATTATTTTAATTATTAAGCATCTTTGAATGCTACATGAAGATTTTTTACTACTTACCGTTTTCTTGTGCAAATCGGGACGCTTCTAAAAAAGTAACTTCACGATCCGCATCAAGATCTTTTTTGTTTCCACACAGTATTATCACAATATTTTGACTTGCTAACATTCTTGCATCAGTCAACCAATCAGTAAGTGCATTGTAGGTTTCTCGGCTATATAGAAAATGACATCCTTTTATTAGAACGCACGCATTTCTCATGAACAGATCACTGAACTAAAACTCAGAAGGAAAATCTGTATTTCTGGCAAACAACAAATTGCTGCTAGTCAGGCAAAGCACCTACACACTTCAATATGCCAGCTATGAACTGGGAAGAGTATCAAGTTCCTTCATGAAACTATTTAAAAGTTTAGAGTTTTGAAAAAGCAAAATTAAATCAACCACAATATATAAATAAATACACAATTATAAAATACCCTGTTAATGTGAAAAACTACAATTTTAAGTACTAATCTAGTTTCAGCCTTTTGTGCATGAAATTTTTGGGATAACAGAATGAGGTGTTGTTTAATATGGAATTCAACACTTAAGTTCCAGGTGCGACTGTAAGAATTTACTACATTTATGTAGAATTGCATGCCTGAACTTTCATGTTTGTGTCAAGACCAGTAATATCACAGGCACTTGCCCTGCACACACCATTAGTCGTTGTAGCGGTGGTCAGAGACAAAACCTTCAAGCAGTTAAGACTAACAGATGAGTCCAAGTGACCTTACAAAACGCAGACTTCAAAGACTGCTCAGAGAAGAGTCCACTCACAGAACAAAAAGCAAAAAATGTAGCAAATCACTGTTAACCAACACAAAACTTATCTGAGGAGTACCAGCCAATGGTGGCCAGGAAAAGATGTGGAAATGTGTCATAGTAAGGTGTTCTATTGGCTGCCTACAATATTAAAGTATTGAAAGATGCAGAGATGAACAGAATTTTGGGCTAAAGTTAAGGACCATGTAGGTAGAGGTAGCTTCTCCAGAAGATCACCTGTAATACCAGCACACTAGTAAGCTGTTTCTGCAAATAGAGGTGTATCACCTTGGTTAAAAGTGGCTAAGGTCTGCTCTTAAGTTTCTGTTGCAAGGCTTCCTGGCCCAGTGGTGGCATGTAGTCCACCATTTAGACCAGCTACTGGTGGGCCAATTCCCATGGTTTTTTTCCAACCCTCTGAGACTTTACATTTACGACATTCACAATATCTCACGTGAGCAAGTTCCAAAACTTAAATACGCACTAAAACAGAAGTACTTTTTATACTTATTTTCTTTTCTTCCCGCCCATTCTCTGTTAGAGGACTATGTACTTGAGGAGGAATCATTACGGATTAATCGTACTTGGTAGTCTATACGCAAAAGAGTTGCTAGCCTTCTTACCTGGTTATATCATAGACAAGCAAAGCACCTGCAGCTCCTCTATAGTAACTCCTTGTTACAGACCTGAAATAGAATCACAGACGTACATTCTGTAATATCTTCCTTGTTTCAAATCTGGGTTAGTATAATGCAATCTGTATTATGAAACAGAATTGGCATTTACATATTTAAAATAAAGTATGTTTTTTAGACTACATTATCAGCTGTGCAGCAGCAGACTATTTACAACTTGACTTTTGATGAAGCACTTTCACTAAATACAGCTGTATAAGCCTTCCCAAAGTCCATTATGGCCTGTGCTGCTGAAGTTACACATATCATAATCCTATATGGCCTGATACAGAACCGGGAGCTGATGGTGGTATCTGTGGCTTGAAAACAGCATAATTAACTTATATTTGAACTCTCAGCAGTGAGAACAGAATAGCTATAATTGAACAATTTAAGACTCCTTAAATTGAGGAGGAGGAAGCAAGGAAAGCAAAGCAAAGCATCCTTCANATTCCCCTCCTCCCCCAGAAATATAAAAAATCCTATGGCCTATTTGATGGTGAATATACTCAGGAATACATTAGATCTTTACTGAATTTGATCTATGTCTCAGATGGATGACTGCATTAAAAGTACATTGAGGGTTCTAAGCTGACAAATACATTGCTTTTTCTTTAAGAAACTTAAGAGATCTCAGTCTTTCTAGAAATGTATTTAGCCAAATGAACTTGATGACTGTTTCCCCCCCCACCCCTTNTTTCTTAGACAACATTATCAGCTGTGCAGCAGCAGACTATTTACAACTTGACTTTTGATGAAGCACTTTCACTAAATACAGCTGTATAAGCCTTCCCAAAGTCCATTATGGCCTGTGCTGCTGAAGTTACACATATCATAATCCTATATGGCCTGATACAGAACCGGGAGCTGATGGTGGTATCTGTGGCTTGAAAACAGCATAATTAACTTATATTTGAACTCTCAGCAGTGAGAACAGAATAGCTATAATTGAACAATTTAAGACTCCTTAAATTGAGGAGGAGGAAGCAAGGAAAGCAAAGCAAAGCATCCTTCAAAAGGCAGAAGAAAAAAACCCTAAGTACGCAGAGGCGTCATCAGCCTTAAAAAGAAAAGAATTAGATTATAAAAAAGCAAGAGGAAAAAAAGGACCTGCAAGTCTGTGAACACTTTGAACTTGAAAGAGCAGAATTTGCACAAGCCTCAAAGTACAGACCTCCTCAGAATGCCAGGATATCTGGCCCACACACTGAAGAGCTCTCATTAATGGGGACTACNCCCCCTTCTAATAAAATAATATTATATTATGAAATTGTTCTCATGCAGATTTTGAAAAGCTTATATCTCCCTGGCGTTTACTTATTCCAACCAACAGAAGGTCTTCTAAACAAAGAGTTAAGCAGACATAGTTATTAAAAAACACTATTCTGAGTATGGCTGGTGAACAAGCTTTTAGCCACATATTCTACTCATGTACCATAACTATCACAGAAAATTGCCAGAGAAAGGGCAGAACCTCAGATCCTGCAAGGCAGCACTACTTTACTGAAATCAATGGATCGCTATGTTCAAGTTGGAAGATCTGGCCTAGTTAATAACATGAAAGCAGACAAACAATTCCATTGACCAAGAAAATACGCCTACGTATAAGCAGGGATAAATAATATCCAACATCCACAGCAACAATCTACTAATAAACACTTAATAAAGTGATTTAAAAGGGTACCTGAATCTCTCTTGTCCTGCCGTATCCCATATCTGCAATTTTACGTATTTACCACCAACATTTATGATCTTTGAACCAAATTCCACTCCTATAGTATGATTTGAGTCATCTTTGACTACAAAAAAAGAAATAAAACAAGACTTATTTGGAGAATAGAGTGAATAATTAGTTTTTACATAATCCAATTTAAGTATAATCAAAATCCCTCAGTGTTCGAATTACAAACTATTTCCTGAACAACCAAATTCAGTGCTACTCACAAGTGTACTGCCACCATGCAGAAATAAACATTCTCGCAACTTCTGAACAGCTTATTCTATTCAAAATTACTACTAGGAAGGCCTGCCTTAATCAAATCATTCCCAGTTCACATTAATAAAAGGCAAGAAAACTTTTATACACTTTTTTCCAACTGTGTTTTCTAATACTTTGACGCAATTTAAAATTAAAATTCATGGAAAAGCAGAACACAAAAAGACACAATCTTGCCCCTGAATAAGCAAGAGCTACTACTTCTTTAAAACACAAAGTTAAGATACTTGCTTTATGAACACTGTTGGTATCACAGATTCTCAGCAATACGCAACTGTCCTGACTGAATATCTAATACCTAGGGAAGCTTATAGCTGCAAGATATAATTATCACAAAAAGTCTGTATTTTCATCACTATCCTGTTATACTTATTTGAGAGTAATAGAGAATACCGCTCAGCATCAGGCTTTTGATTGGAGCGATAAATAAAGATTTACAGCATGGTTCTGAACATAATTCTCAGTCAAAATCCTCATCTATATACATAAGAGAATTATGGAAACTTCAATACAAAGAATAGACACTCTTGTAGGCAGAACTTTCTGTGGTACAAAGCAATGGAGAACTCTTACACATATACTTACATTTCTTTTCAATAAATTGGTACAGTAAACAGGACTTTCCAGTTCCAGCATTTCCTATGACCAAGAACTTAAACAGGAAATCTGAAGATTGAAAGACAAAAAAACATTTGCTAAATTATAGTACGCACTCACATTTTTGCCACAAGACCAAGTACGCAAGCCAGCTATTCTCTACTACCTGTTATTTCAAAGATAAGGGAATAGATGACAAAATTATCAAAATAACAATATATCTGAAGAATAACCCAATGTATTTAATATTGATGTTACAAAGTAGGAGCTAAGAATGCTATTTGTTTATGGAGATACAACAATGACAAGAAGAGATGGAAATGGCTGAATTTGAATTGAGTTAAAATAGGGTGAATTACAGGTATATGGTTGGTTTGTATCCCAGCAACCTGTTTGAAGGGTAAGTACAAATGCCCTATATAATGATATTGTTTCTTCAAATCTGTATGCTTCTGTACTTTTAAAATTTTTTATATTTTTTATTTCATTCACATTAATTTGAACTTCTCTGTATTAACTGCCTAATATTCATACTTTGTTTTAATACCTTTAAAGCTGGAACAACTACAATATTTTTCTACAAAATTGGCAGACAAAAAGCAATTTTTATTCCAAGATGCCTGCTTTTACATTTCCTCCACGTAGTAAATTAAGATAGAGGTATTTCTGGTGCTTCACGTGTTTATGAGCCATTTATATCAGAGTTCATTAGCAATGCATGTATTCAAGATTTATGGTCCATTTTATTGTTTTAACAGTTACATATAATGCTTTAGTACTACCTTCCCAGATTTGCTTTCAGTTTGGCTACAGACTGAAGAAAGCTTCCTTATCTTACTACTGTCAAGATATATACACTGATAAAATCTGATTAGAAAGTTTGCAATTGCTTCCCCTAATATGTAGCCATCAAGGCAACCTTTACAGTTCATGCAATATTCACTATTTATTTTTCGACCAGCAGCAGGCTTTTTTACAGTTATCTTTACAACTTTATTGCACAGTTTCTCTTACAAATATAGCAGGTCTCCAGAAGACATAAGGTAAGCATGCAGTGAAGAGGACTGAGTTTGCAATATCAACAAAAATAAAAACATTAATTAATTCTATTAACAGTGTTCAAAGCTGTCAAATGGGTCACACGGATATTGGCCCAAGGGATGTCAGAGTGAAAAATAAATTAGGCTATGAGTAATATATCAGTGCTTTGACTTGCTTAGCAATCAGAACCTCGAGTCTTTAGTTTTACAAATTGAATTTAACAGGCACAGAAATCTACGTGCTCATTTAATTTCACGCAGCAATTGTTATTTGTTATGGTACATCATAAACACCCCCTAGCAATGGTAAAAGCAACAAGCAAGTTTCTCACACAGTAAGAAAATTCCCACCATTGAAAAGTCAATAGCAAAACAGATGGCTACAAGACCTTTGCATGACTTTTCTTGTTTCAAATGTTGTTAATAGGCTCGGTATAGATTCTGTATTCTACCCTTCTCAAAAAGTCACTGCTGTTTCTTGCTTACAAATACCACCATTTACACACTCAAGACATTCTGTTCCAAACTCCTCTATTCTCCACGCCCCCACCCAGCTGCTCATGCTTTCTAGATGAAAAAAAAAAAGCTACAAAAAGGATTTTGCTTCAGGTTGTGAAATTTTGTGTGTTATCTCCTGTAAAGAAGGTCCCTTCATGTCATCTCAACTGCAAAACACACTGGAGACAAGAATGCTTTATTCTATCAAATCTTCACTATTAGTATAAAATGTAGATATCGTAAATAGTCCCAAAGTGTTAAGATTATGAAAAAAATAATCCCTGAAAGAAAGCCAAGTTTCTCTTTTTATGGATCAAATATCACTAGTTAGCTGCCTTGAGTACATTTTTGTATATTTAAGATACTGTGGGTGTGTGTAATCTCACTGGTTTTACCACTTTCAGAAAGTTCCTGAAGATGTGAGATGTTCTGAGACAGTCACAATTAAAATAATCTGTTTCTGCTCTCTGCAGTTTTTCCCAAAAATAAATCTGAAATCCAGTTAAAACTCATTCTCCTATGTATCTGGTTTGTCAGATTTTTTTCTTAAAAACAACTACAAAATTCAAGTCTACCTTTCTTTTTTTCCATGGCAGACTCCTAGTATCGACAGTAGCATAACAGCTACTGTCAAACTAAACCAGGAAAAGAATAAAACCAAATCTCTATTCCTACGCTAATTTGCTCTGTGATCGTAAAAACTGGTTGTTAAATGTGGTTCAGGAAGCCATACTTCTGCAACCCACAAACCCATACTGAACAGCAAATTTAAGACGCCTCTCCATTCTGCGCAGACAGACCGTAGGCCAGTGAGAAATTGAGACAACAGTGTTGCTGTCAGGGATCAGCCTGGAATAGCTTCAGAAAAGCACTGTATTTTTCCTGAGGTGTTTCAAGTTGAAGTGCTTTATACTTTGCTCTGAAAGCAAGAGTTATATTTGGGGATTTTATATTCATGTCTAAATTGATTCTAGCAGCACGTTATAATAGACTCTGAATTCCTGACAAGAGTCTATTGTGCC
>VXBO01001544.1:236177-262671 GCA_013400135.1 Rhinoptilus africanus | reverse complement strand
CAGGTTGCTCTGGATGCCATCCCTTCCCTCCAGCGTGTTGACTGCCCCACACAGCTTGGTGTCATCATCAGAACTGCTGAGGGTGCACTCAGTCCCACTGTCCATGTTGCTACAAAGATGTTAAACAGCACTGGTCCCAGTACTGAACGCTGAGGAATGCCACTTGTCACTGGTTTCCACTTGGACATTAAGCCCCTTTGGCCCTTGGACTGCAACCCTTTGAGTGCAGCCATCTAGCTAGTTCCTTATCCACCAAGTGGCCATCCATCAAATCCGTGCCTTTCCACTTTAGAGACCAGGATGTTATGTGGGATAGTGTCAAATGCTTTGCATAGGTCCAGGTAGGTGATGTCGGTTGCTCTCCCCTTATCAATGCTGTGGCAACATTGTAGAAGGACACCAAATTTGTCAGGCAGCTAGTGAGCAAACAAACAGTTTGTCCCTGGTAGAGAACCTCCCTGTGACAGTTCCTCCTGAAAACAGATCCCATTGTCCAGCTTCAGTCATAAAATGTCTACCCCAGGTTCTTTGAAATATCATCTGTCCCCCCGCCCTCCCAGTTGCCACTTTTTCATCCAAAGTCTTAGCCTTTTGCTGATGAGCTCTTTGAGGGACGTGGTATATTAGATATTGGGAAGAAATTTTTCACTATGAGGGTGGTGAGACACTGGAACAGGTTGCCCAGGGAAGCTGTGGATGCCCCATCCCTGGAAGTGTTCAAGGCCAGGCTGGATGGGGCTTTGAGCAGCCTGGTTTGGTGGGAGGTGTCCCTGCCCATGGCAGGGGGGTTGGGACATGGTGATCTTTAAGGTCCTTTCCAACCCGAACCATTCTATGATTCTATACATAAGCTAACAAACAGGGATTTGGGTTGCTTTATTTTGCAGAGCTCCTGGCTTCACCATTGCTTTTCTTACCTCCAAGATAAACCCCAAGGAAAGTCAGATGATTGAATAAACTTCCTGAGTGCAATAGCACCTCATTTAGATTATTCTTTATTTGATTACTCCCCTGTCATCCTGGTTAGTCTGTGAGCAAGGGGCATTAAGACCCCCCCACAACAGCCTGTCTGTCTTTTCCTTCCACAAGCAAAACTTCCTGTGTGTCCTCCACGTTCTCCTTTCTGCCAGTGCTTTTAAATATTCCTCCTTTGTTATTTCTGGCTTTTTAATCTTGTTACAACTTCCCGTTCTTTCCACTTCCCCATCATTTCCCAAGCTATAGGAAAAACTGCCTCTGCCTGTCCCAGCCACCTCCTCACGGAGACTTTTGCTGGTCAAAGGTCAGCTTTTAAGTTTCTGTCTCTGTTCAGTGAAACAATACACGTTGAGCCAGCACCAAGAACCCCTCAGAGAACCTGCTGATTATTCTTGATGTTGTGGATACATATAGACAAAGAAATGCTACAGTTTTCAAAGAACCAGCTACTTAGTGAATTCATACTATTAACAGTAATTAGAGGTTATATACACAGGTTCCCAAATTTATCATAGCCCTGAGGCACAGAGGAGACTGAGGTCTACAATGTCACATGGGAACATTTCTCTGGGGTGTCTTCTCTCCAGGACACTGGAGAACGCTGAGGGGTCTTCATGTGAGCTGCAGAGTGTCACAGATGAGAGCTTTGTGGCTGAAAGATGTTCCCCCAAATGGTATGTTTTGAGGCTTAGGCTGAGCCTTAAAGAAGTTTGGTCTAATGTCACCCAATCCCTGATAGATGTTGGTTATTTTTGCTCCAAAAAAATACCCCAAACCCAAACCAAAAGTATTAACAAAAGGATCCCCAAAGATTGTTTAACAGAAAAGTAGAGAGATTTGACTAGATTACTAACAGTACGTCACATTATATCAATAAGACAGCATGGAGATTTAGACATCTTGCACTATATAAACAGTACTTTAGTCTAAGAGACAAATTAGTCATTTCAGATCATGGTTTTTATTATGTGTATCTTGCAAGATGAGCTTGTCTATATAGAGGTTATATTTGATAAATAAGTTATTGTGCTAATGACACATTCCTCTGCCTGCAGCCACTCCCAATTAGTTTACATGCACATGCCAACAAAATAAATTGAAACTGTAAAGCTTTCCATAAAAGCTATTAATAATACTGAAGGGGAAGATTGAGGTTGGAAGAATGGTAAAGAAAAGATAAGAGAACATGAGAGATGAATAGGATTCAGTGTTTCAGTATTTCTGTTTTAAAGAGGAAATCAGAACAGAGTAAAATTCAGAAATAATTAAGATTGCACTAGGTTTGAAAATATATAGCAGATACCTCAGTAATTTGAGAATATAGGATCCTGTATGTTAATAAAATCATTCTTTCTGAATAATCAAAAAATAAATAGTTAGAATTGACCTCATCAGTGTCTATCTTGAGTCTGAGGGTGAAAAAATGCAAAAGCCAAATGTTTAATTCATCTTCTGATTTATGGTTTCTGTTGTTTACATCTGCTAGAAACTTCTGGCTCATGTAAAACCAGATATATTATATAAAATTGTATCTGCTGATCAGGCATTTAAATGATATCATTTGTTCCTCAAATTAGTTTCGCCACAATTATTGTGCCTATAATTGGTTGTGGTTGTAAAATTGCTGCTCAGAAGGCCATATTACGGTTTCTCTAAAAACACTAATCTAATTTTTTACTAGTTTTCACTAACCACTGTACCATAATATTAGTGCCTGACACCTTAGGAATGGAAGAGGACCCACAAGATCTCCTCAGAGCCAGACTCAGGATGGGTTATTCTGTGAAAGCTCTTTCGTCCAAAACAAAATAATCTGACTTCGGACTTCGAAGACTTGGACATGGCTTTTAATGACCTAGTATTGCAAGTGGCTAGATCCGTCTGTTTTCCTTGCCTTCCTTTGTAGGGAAACAAAGTTCTGTCTGGATCTGAAGTTGGGCTGCGTTTTGGATTCACCTTCACTGTGGGCTGAGTGCTTCTGTCTGGGGCTGGAGTGCAACTGAAGGTGGGCTATTACTTGAGAGAGTGGCAGGGCATGTCTTGGCTTGGTCTGAAGGTGGCACTAGAAGACCGTATGTGAAAGGCACTACAGCAGCCTGACACTCCTGTGTCTTTTCCCTGTTAGTTATGGCTGTGTGGCACGCAGTCCAACCTGAGACTCAGGTAAAATGAGGAATAATGTGTTCTGCCATACTCTCCTGTTCCTTGTGTGCTGAATATGGAAAGCAACCCATTGTATGTGGAAACTGCAGGCTTCAGCTCGATTTGAAGCAGCAATGAAGTTGGCCCCAACAACCCAAATGAAACATGAAGATAGGTGATTGATGCTCTGAGAAACTTCTGAGATTTTTTTGACCTTCTTGTACGCAGTGTCATTGGCCAGCAGACTTCACCTGAAAACAACTGACATCGTCTAAACACTGTCAGCTCCAGCTTCCACAGAAGCTGCCCTCAACCTATGAACGTGGTTGTCAACTAATGTAATTACAGTTATTCATGGAAATCAATGGGTTGTATAATTCTAAAATCACGGGCTTATCCCTCAGCTGTTAGCCCAGAGTGTTGAGAGCTGGTGAAGAAGGTGGCTGCAAAGGTACCTTAGTGCTGTAATTGAACTCCTTTACCTTGCCCCGTGGTGAACTTTTCCAAGAACAAATAGGAAGCCCACAAGCTACTCTACTGTGCTGGCAGCCGGTGATGGCTGGAGTCCGGCATGCTATATGCTAGCTATCTGCATTTTTCTTTTATCATGCTCTCTTCACCAGCAGTAGGGAGAAGGCAGCCACACTGTGCAACCTAGTATTTGTGAAGAATCACCAGAAGCTGGGATAAGCTATTTCAAGACAGCTTTATGCTATAATGCAGAAGTCAAATTTGCCCTGATGTGGGATTGAGTACTACCTCTTTTTGTCCTGGAGAATCCTATATACTATTTTCAGGTATTTTGTCCAGGGAAACATATTAATGCACTTTTACTAGCATAAAGGTATATAGAAGCCAAATATTTCAAAAATAAATGCACAGAATAGAAAAAAAAGACTTCAAAGGAAATCAGACTATAGGCCGTAACTTTCAAAAACAGTTAGTGATTTAATTTTGCAAGAATCATGTAAATAGAGTAAAGGGCCCTAAATACTTATTTCAACATGTCAAGAGAGGCACAGGAAAATGAAGACAACAGAAATTTGTGTCTTGTTATAAAAGTACATTATTCATTGGCAGTGTCCAGAGCACAGACAGATTTGTGTGACATCTGTGTTCCATGAAGTTAGCCTCATGGTGTCACCGATTAACTGCTCTGTTGGGTGAAGGAGTGATAATGGGATGTAATTGACTGCATTCTTTCACTTTTAACAGTGGGGAATGGCTGAGAGGTTTGATATTTTTAATACTACATCTTTGAATTAGAAGATTTGTTAATAGATTATCCAGGGACACTCAGGGACAACACATGAATATTCCCCCTTTCAAGCTCAAAGCAGTTCTCCCTGCTCAGGAGAACTCACATTTAATGAAAAGCTTGCTCATTTGGGTCCTGTTTCTCAAGTGAGTATCCTCAAAGACGCAATATAGGAGTCTTGACTCAATTCTGCCTCTTCAGTTGCTTTGAATGCAGCACCAGGAAGCAATGAAGGCTGGCTTTGGACACGACTGTGAACCTGCGTAGTTCACCTGGGTGGCTCAGCAAGTAGTGGCTCTGTCTGGGTCAGGGTGTGAGCTCATCATGTCATCATTTGTCTCATCATGTCCCATGTTACAGATAACCACACAGTGGGTGCATGATCTCATGCTCCCAAGCTCCTTGTCTCCCAGCTAGCTGAATCAGGGACATGTCCAAAATGTACCATGATGCCGGAGCTTTGCTGTGGTGGGGGCTGCAAGTAGCGGTGCAGCTGGTCCCTGGCCCATGGAAGTGCTCCCCTATCCCTTGTTCAGGTGTAGCCTAAACACCCACTGGTTGTCTGGACACCATCTGTGTCAGTGCAGAATGACAGGCACCTCCAGAGAGGTCTTCAGCCCAGGGATCGTCATCATCTGTCTGAGGACAGAATGGATTACCTTCTCCCCATTGGCTCTCTTATAGAGGGAGCCCCATGTAGGCTTTGAAAAACTAACTTATAAACACCTAAAAGTATGAACTGTCAAACCTCACCCTGGGGGGGGTCTGGCTTAGTCTTCCTTTCTGCAGGCCTTGCTTGTGCAGATGGAGGAGGGACAGGGATGAGGCACCAGGCTGGTGGGGAAAACCACTGAATCCCCTGGGCCTGTGCCTTCTGGCTGTCCCCTGCCTTCCTGCCTCCCCAGTGACCATTGCTTCCAGATTACTCACAGCAGACTCTGCTTGCGGCTGCTTTTGGAAGCAGCCAGGAAGTGTGTGCAGATGGTTGATGGTATATTATTTTGCAGCTTCTAGGCCCGCTACTGGCAGTTCATTATGCCATTGGAATTATAATGGGCAACCTTTGTTGAGGTTTGGCGAGTAAAGCCGAATTTTAATATGCTTATCTTCCTCTCTGAACTGTTATATACCTTTAAACACGCAGCTCATAGTGACATCCTTGCCTCTGAAAGACACTTTCATTAAATAATCTAAACAGACTGTGAAGCTCCTGGAACGTGCTTGGTTTGTTGTGTGCACAGATGTAGTGAGAGGGGGAACCTGGTGGGACACAGGCTGGCAGTGCTAAGCTGTGCTCAGTGGAGAGACCTCCCTGGCTGGCAAAAATGTCCTCTGGTCATGAGGTGCTGCAGTTTTCAGCCGCAGTGTTGTTAAAATAAGCTGCAACTGCATGTATCTCTTTCCTGATACTGCTCTTCCTCCTGAACGTGGTGATTTTGTGCAGCCATAAAAGCTGGGACAGGCCAGCTCTCATGTAAAGAGGCCAAAGAGGAGCACATTGCACATGGGTCACGGCTGTAAGGTGAGCTCAGCAGCTGGAAGAGGCCTGGGAGAAGAGAAGGCAGCCATGCATGAGGAGATGTCTGCAGGGCTAAAATCTTGCTATGGCTTTGCATGAGCCTGAAAGTGTGATCTGTGCCAAGATGTTTGAGAAGACTGGTCTACAGTGCAGTGTTAAGCCTTTTACTGCTAAATAAGTGCTAAATTTCTCTGAAGCCACGTATTTCTATCTTAAAAGCTGCAAGATCACCATTTTTCAACCTGCCATCATATACTTTTGAAGCATTCCATGAAAGAAAATCTCTTAGAAACTGACCACCTATGAAGGGATCAGACTTCGGTTTATTTTTTTTGTTGACACACATAAAATTTAGAACATCTCTAAGGTCTAAAGTCGCTTTTTTATACACAATATTTTTGCTATTAGAGCCAAGGCATTCACCTCGTGTTTGCTGGGACAGAGGTGGCTGACTGAGCTGCCCCACATGGATGAGGTGTGCAAGCTCCCTTGCGCTACAAAAGGAACACTAGACATGCTGGAGGGTGTCTGAAGGAAGAACGTGCGTGCCTAAATATAACAATGTCTGTGTAGCAAGTGAATCTCAGGTCCCAAAATGCAATTCTGTCTCTGGCCATGCACATCATTTTTCATGGCTGTGTTTCTGCTTAGTTCACCTTCACTCGGAGATAACCTTGTAGCTAGTTTCACCTAGCAGCTCTTATTTTCACTAGCATTTTTTGAAAAAGAAATGTTTGAAAATACCTGTGGGCTATGAAGAAACTTCCTTCCTTTCTTCTTTTTTTAAAAAAAATTACATCATCAAACTGACATGTTGATTGAAATGAATAGGCATGGATTTCCATCCAGCCTATGGTGTTAGTGACTGAATATTGTTATTGATGGCTTATCTAAAATGTGTTTGATGATCTTATCTAGCTTCCTAGCTGTTGCTGTCACACAAAACCCACACAGATCTGTTATCACCAGTTAGAGGAGAGGCTGAAGGTGAATGAGGCAGATAGGTTTTTCAGCAGATGTTACAGAATTTTTTAAGTCTGCCAGAAGACTCGACCCTCACTGTGTTTCTCTTTCAAAGCCAGCTGAATGTTTTCGTTCCTTTTAGTCTTTCATGTGCATTGTACCTACAGCAATACCTGCAAGAGGGTACATCAGAGCCACCAGCACTTCACGATGCCTCTTGCTGCCCATTACAAGTGCCCTAGAAGGGCAAACTCCCTTTCTCCGCCAGGAGGGCAGGCACACTCAGCAGCACTTTCTTCTGGTTAAAAGCAGGTGTTTAAGCCTGATTCTCATGTACTAAGGTCCCTTTGGATCCCTTTGGCAATGTAAATGTCCTTGAAGCAGGTATAGATGAGGGACTTGGAGTCCACAATTCAGCTTGTAGCTTTTCTGCAGCTGCATACTGCCTGAGGTCAGGGACGGTGCCTCCCTTCAGTCACGGGCACAGAAATTCAGAGCAGATGCCCATTAAGGCATCCTAGAACAGGTACCCTGCCTACATCTACTTGGATGCTTGCACACATGCCCATCTGTCAGGATGGCATCGGGCCCAGGCCGGTCAGGTCCTTTTCATTGGTGCTAGTGCTGTGCCAGGCACGGTGTTTAGTACCTGACCCCTGTAGCCTGGCAAGGGACCTCCTAACGGCATGGTGGCCGCCTCAGACAGCTACCACGGGTGTATCTGAACAATGTTTTTTCACTCTTGACCACGCACTTGTTGACGTCTCCTTCAGCAAAGGAGGAAAGAGGGCTCAGGGACTGTTTGCCAGATACATGGGTTGTCTTGCAGTAGGCAGCTTGGAAGCTCTCACATCGCTTCTCCTTTTAAGGGAGAGGGAGCATATCCAACAAAGCTCTTGGGCTGTTCCATGGAATGTCATGCCAATGTCAGTCCATGGCAGTAAGAAGAAAATGAGTTTTTAAAGAAAAAGGAGAAAATCCTGCTGAGCTCAAAGCATAAATCGAGTACTTTGCTTGCTGAGTGGATGAAGTGTTGCCTGATAATATAGGATGCTCTTCTGTATAAACAAAAGAACAGAAGAGGTTTTCAGTGCTGGAAAGTAAAGTGAAAAATAAATGGAACTAGCAAAATCCCAGTCACAGCTGAAAATATCAGATGCAATCAATTCTCTATAGAAACAACTCACCATCCTTTAAAGTTATACAAATACCTATTTGCAGGCTTCTGTCAATTCAGCCATGAAAACTCTGCTTGCGTGTTGATTTCAACATTGTCTAGATGGACAAAGTCAATTAAAGCACTTCAGTGTAACAGAAGCAGTCAGCAGGTCAGCTTCTTCCGGGAGACCAAAGAGGATAGTTTTCTGACACCACTTAGCAGATGGGGTGATGCCCCATACTCCGCAGATCACTGACTGTGCTCAGAGTTTTGGCTCAGAATTAAATTTTACTACAGCTGAGACACACAATCCCTTTCTAAGTTCCAGAAATCAGATTTAGGTCTGCATAAGGTCCTTAAATATAAAGCCAATGTAAACAGCACAGGACTTAATGGAAATCCTATAAAAGTATAAATCCAGTGGATTTACTTCCTGAAGCAGTAGCGAGATTTGCGCAGAAGCTCCGACTGATCCAGCATGCCTAGCTCTATATTTTATAACACGCCTTTTACAGCAGTGTTTAAGCACCTTGTACATCAAGGAGATTCACACTGATTAAGACAGAAAAAGACTGATTTCACTCCCTCCTTTGGGGACTCATGCAAGTTTGTTTTGGAAGATCTGCTAGGTGGTTTCTGCTGTATTACATTCAAAAGGATAGTCTGCATCATGTTCTGAGGGTACAGAGTGCAAGCCCGCTCTTGTTTCTCATGGGAGAAAACTCCATAGCCTTACACTGGGTTCTTCTTTCAGCTTCCACACCCTGTGCATGTTTGGGTATGTTTCCTCTGCACAGGGGCTCAGAATAATTTTGTTACTAATAAATATTGTAAAAGGAGATTTTCCTACAGCCTGTCAACACTAAAATTATCTTTAAAGACTTGTAACAAGATTTAAGCTTTTGGGCCTGGGCTTCCAGTTGTGATCTCATAGGATAACTCAAATTGTCCTCATGGTCCATACTGATGGGAAAAGGCCCTGGGTCTGAATAAACAATTTGTAGATACTTTAAAAATCCCAGACACAAATCACGCAGAAGTCCAGAGGCAGGAGATTGAAGCTTTCTCTGCTGGTGACATTAGCAAAGACAGCACCGGATTATCCTCAGATAAAAAAAACACCTCTTGCCTTTGCCAGCTTAATTTCTGACCCATCATTCAAAAATCATTATAGAAACCTCAGGTATTCATTAAAAATGAAATATAGAGGCAATTTTCTTTATTGCTATCAGCAAAGCACTTGTTTTCCTGGGCTAGACCAGCACAGCCAGGCAGTGGTGTTGTGGTGGGCAGCCTAGAATTGTCACCCTTAGGAGGGTTTAAAAGAGCCCTCCTCCTAAATATGCTGTTTAGGCCCTGCTATTTTACATTCTCCCTTGCTAATTAGCTTCTAGTCAAGACAATTAGTATCTTCTTGCTCTACAAATGGCTTCCACAAAATATAAATCATCACTTTGTTTTCATATTATCTTGTCTTCATGACTAACCAAAAGGAACCAGCATGTTTTCATTTTCCTTCTTCACCAGGAAAAAGGTTTCCGACAGCCTTTCTGAGTAACATACTTGCATGCCTACAATGAATTTCACTGACCTTAGGTGAACATCTCGTCTCTAAATATTCACAACCCGTATTTCTGCAAAATTAGAGCATTCCCTCAGGGTTGGGAGAGATCCTCCTGGCTGGGCTGATAACAAGATTACACACTGATAGGCGGCCTTTCTTTGGAAGGAAATTTTAATACATCTTCAGCATTTAATCTTGTTGGCAACAACTTATTTCTGTAATAGTCATCGGATTTGCTAGTGGCATGTCACTATTAATTTCTGTTACTAAAAATATTTCTATTCATTCGGTTCTTAATATTGCAGGTTAAATCATAACCTATGCAACAACAATACAGTTGGGGCTTACTAAAATTTAAAATGAAAACTTGCAGTAGTTGCTGAACCTTTCTGTTGGACTTTGTTGCATTTTAAACAATAAATACCCATATGCTAACTCTACCTTTACTTGGGTGTTTTTCTTTGACAGTTCTTTTGGGGGTACATCACACACAGTTGACCAGAATCTTTCTAATTAATTTTTCTCACCATGGTTTTTCTCTTACAGATGCTGGTTTCAAAATGATCAGAAATGCACGATTGGGCATAAATCAGCATCTCATGAAATCACACACGTACAAGTAAAAACTCCAGAACAAGACAGACACAGACTTCCTGTCCCAACAGCAAGAACCATGTTTGGATAAAGTGTGAGGGTTGCCAAAATGCAAATAGTTCTTAAGTTATGTGCTCCTACACCATGGCAGGGAATAAAACTGTGCTAGGATAATTATTTAAAAATTATTTAAATAAATAATTAAACGAGAAAGCGATCTTTCCTTCTTAAGACATAAAACTTTAGCATGTTATCTCAGGTATTATCAAGTAAGTAAATTATTTATTTCCCTATCCATTTATATTTGGCCGAATAATTATTTTAATCCCCTTTCATTAGTCAGATGATGTATTATAAACTGAATCCATTACAAGTTTGTCTTTTGTGGATGATGCATTTTACACATAAAACTCTGCCTAATACTTTTCATCTGCATTTTCAGGAAAGGTTCTTCTTAACCATAAATGTATACAACAGGCTCTGCTATCTAAAAAATCTTTAAAAATAAGCTGAAAACTGAGTTAAAATGAGAATTTTATTCAGAACACCCACTGGAGCACTGGTGGTTTTGCCTCAAACCTTTCATAGGGTTAAAAAGAAACCTGCCCCTCATCACACCATCCTATAATGAGAATAATTTCCTGTTTCAGGCTTTTTCAAGTATTTCCCAATTTATAGCCTCTTAATACACATTCTCCATACTTGGCAAAACATAAGGACTCTTGCTGAAAAAGTACATTCCAGATTTGTAAACCTGATTTTTTCCCTTGGTGACTTCTTTCTTCACAGTAACTATTGAACCAGGGGGTTAGAATAGATGATTTTTAAAGGTCCCTTCCAACCCAAACTATTCTGTGATTGTATTAAATTAATAAAGTTCGAGAGGCTACCCACTGCTTGCTTCAAGTAATCATCACAGAAATCCTTTGGGCTTCAACTTGCAAATCCTTACAGCATTCTAAACCAACATCATTATTAAAAGAAAAATATTTCTTTATTTCATTCCTAACAAATTGTATAGAATTATAGCTTAATTTCACTGCTAAAGAATAAGCTTGCAGCAGCAATTCAGTCTGTAAAATTTCCCCACCACCAAGCCAAGAGGCTATAAATCATAGCTGGTAGGGGCTGGTTGAGGCAGCTTCTGGGGAGGCATTCTCCAACTGATACTATTTCAATTAATTAACATTGGAAACATTATCCACAACATTCTTGCTTTTAATAGCCCTAATTGGATACACATAAGTCTCCTGTATTAACAGCTCAGTGAAATTCAATCATTTGTGGACAATTCAGACTTAAAACTACATAAACGAGTAACGTTACAATATCCTTAGCTTTCCAAGCATTCTCCCACAAAAATGTGTCAAAATAAATATTTCTTTGGCTTCCCCAGTTTAGCAGGTGTGCCTAAGTCGGTTTATAGCAACTGCAATTAATTATCTAATTCTCCCTGGACCAATGCCCTGTGCTTGCAGTCATTGCTCACACCGTTGTTTTAATCATATGATTAATTCAATCCATCCTTCCAAAAAATAAGGCTCATAGAAAACAGGTAATTTAAACTGGGCTTCCAGTAGTTTCAGGCATCTGGCCATTATGGTTGGAATCAGGAATTGTCAGTGTCATCCCTAATGGTATGTTCCTCAAATGCTCCTAAAAATCCTCCCAAACTTTAGTTCCAACGATGCCCTGGCTGGGGCCAGAAGCTGCTTTTAAAGGCAAGGCTTGCTTCATCTATGTATAAAACATATGGAGCTCCCCACGTGGATGCACATAATTATACTTCTTTTCTAACCAATGCTTCATTTTCAAAGCTGATTGTCAAATACCTAAATAACAAGTAGATCATCATTCAAATAAACCCTTATTAGTATCCTAGTAAACAGAAAGGCTTCTAATAACATTACATTTATTAAGAACAAAAATGCTGCTACATCTATCTCTTATTAAACATAAATGGCTTAAACAGAATGTCCTTCACAAATCTGCTAGGTCTTGCTTTCTGAAAAGTTTGCAGAAGCTTATCAAATATAAAGATGTTTTTTGATTGCACCCAATAAATAATTTCTTCACGTGGTCCCTTCCAAAAAGATGGAAATGAAATATACCTCTTATTTAATGCAATTATATCAATCAAGAGAAAGTTGTCAAATTCCTGGGAGCCAATTTTTTTCAGCCTTTGTGAAAGCATATACAGAATACATATCTGTCAAATTCACAAGGAGTTTGTATTTAGGCAACCTCAGTAATTCCTCAGAAGTGAGGCTGTGGGAAAGCACATATGACCTGCTGCTCCAGCATCCCCCTGCTCCCTGGCCGGCCAGCTGCCGAATGGCGGCCAGGAAGCAGACTCGGAGAAAGCAAAGAAGGAGCAGCTGCCACAGTGGAGGAGGAAAAAACCCCACAAATAACTCAGCAATTGTCTTGGAGCAGCTAAATCAGGAAACGTTAATTGGTAAAACAAAAGACTGTCATTTTTCTAGGGAGTTATTTTCTGCTCTGTTGTATGAGGAACCAGTTTCTGACAGCCCCCCGGCCTTCTGCTTTGGAGACTGAGTGATGCCTTGCTCTCACGTGTGCCGTCAAGAGGTATCACTGGGGGACAACGAGGCCAACTTTGGGATGCTGGTCACTCTTGTGAATAATCCAAGCAGCTAACTGGGGCAGAGGGCGGATCATTTACACCAAAGCTGAGGAAGAAGCGTTGTGGCTTTTGACAGATAATTCTTTCAAAATCTGGGTTTGGGCCAGACAGGCAGCAAGGACAAGCATCCCATTTTGGAAAGCTCTTTTCTGGTGGAAGTAGTGTTTTCTTAACCTAGGTACAGGTAAGAAACCTACCCTACCCCAAACCAGGATACCACTAGAAGAACCCAGGACCTTAGTGCATCCGCAACACTGACATCACCTGACACCTACAGATCTTGCTGGCATGAGGCCACCAGCACCTCTCTGAAACGTGGATATTTCTGTAGCAGGACCTTTCACAAAAGAAAGTAGCAAGTAGCGTCTCATCTTCTGTCTTAGAGGAGAACACTGGTCCTTACAAGATGGCATGTCTTGCAAATTTTGGTTCTTTGAACAACTACATCTGTTCAGCTGGTACCGTGTAACTGCTCTACCTTTTTTCAACCTAGCTGAAGTTATTGGTCTGTGATAACTTGCTGCTGTGGATACATAATGATTTTTAGTGAAGTTTTTTCCGGTCCCTACTCCCTCCCATCCAACTTTTCTGTTGTTGTTATTCTTATTTCTCATGCAAAGAAACAGAAATCATCATAGTAGCTTGCAGGAAAAGTAATTTGTCTGAGTAAAATCCACAACTAACATAAATGGCAGCTACGTGCTGGGGGAGGAGATGGATACGTTAGGAATGTCATAAATTGTCTGTTTCTTCTATCTTGACCCAGGATCTCCTGGGAGGTTTCAGTTATATCAGAGCATAAATTCTTCAGGGGCTTGAGACACAAGTTTCAGCTTTCTCTCGATCACGGTAATGAGAGTCAAGATCCTTTCCTGCATTGTTTTTGATTCACTGCACCAGCCTTATGCCTGAATTATATGCCTGAGCATCTGGTTTTCCAAGGCTTGCAGTTCCTGAAGATGAGTGGGGGAGGCTTGGAAAACATTACTGTCCCAAGTGTCTTGACAATATATGAAGACAGACCCAGCCTTGTATTATCCCACCTTCCAGTGAGGTAATACAGGGCATAGAGCCAGCTGCAGGAGGAAATTCACTGCGTGAAGTCACAGAGGGATAAAGCAGCTACTTTTCACTTTTGCTGAGGGCCTGGCAAGTCAGAGATGCTGAGTAGAGATGAGGCAAAGACAGAAGATGGGCTCACGGACACATCTCCTGGAGCAGAGCTTGTGTTGGAGTCCTGAGCCCACCCAAAGGCTCCCACCTTGAGCCCAGGAAGCATGGGGCTGCAGAGCATCCCCTGGGAGTGACTCTTCCTCTGGGGCAGGGAGCGATGCCTAAAGGCAGGAAGGGAGTTTGTTCCACATGGCGTGATGCTTTGCACGGCGGAGAACCAGCCGCAGCTGGTGCCTCAGGGCACTAAAGCAGTTGCCAAATAAAAAGTTAAGAATAATTTTTTCCATATCCTGTTCAATGTAGTGATTCCCTAGGAAGACTTAGCTGTGATGTGAGGAAGACAAAACCAGTGTATCATAGGAGCCCAGGACGACTCTCAGACAGGTGCATGCAATGCACTGGCATTTGTGTCCTGGCCAGTACAGAGCCAGTGGACCACATCCGCACACAGGTTCCCTAGTGCACACCCTGCATTTAGACTTGTATCCAAGGAAACAGGGTTTGACCTCTAACCGCTCCAAAGGGATTTCCTCACATTCTCCAATGGCTCTTACGCATGTTGCTAGTATTTAGTATGGCCATGCACTGAAAAAACAGCTCTTTCAGTCCCACAAAACTCCTCCCTCCCACTCCCTCTCTCCTCCGGGACTATGCCAGGCCACATATTTGGGTAAACTATGTGGATGGGTTTTCTGTGTTTGCTTTCTGACATTCTCTGACTACAAAACCATAGATTCATAAAATATGCTTTCTGAATATGTACACATGCTGCTGACACAGTTGTTGTTTTGGCCGGCAGCCCTTTTCCCATGACAACGTTAGGGAACCTCTCCCTCTGTGCGGTGCCTCCTGAACTTTGTTCACTACCCTTTACATGTGAAAAGCCGGAATGTTCACTTCTGGGATGAAAGGAAGGAACCAAAACACAAGCCAAGGTAGCTACGTTGAGCTATGATCCACATGATGACACACTCTTGTGTAATTTAGGGATAGGGCAAATACTTCATTGACCTTTACTCTGATATCTGCTTATTTATCTGCACTAGATAAACAGCCGATGGCTATATCTCAGGCTCAGCAAACAGCAAGTTCTGTCAGCACAGCAGATACCATTTGTTGCTTTATTTTATGGGAAGGAAGGAAGATTACCTTTTTTATTACTGCTTTCAGGGGTGCCTCACTGCGAGGCCTGCTTTCCTCTGCCCGGGATATTTGAAGCTTTTATACCTGTGGCTGGATTTTGCCCTCTGGCAGAATTCTGTCCTGTACAAGTTCTTGAGCATGTTGCACATTTAACGAGGCTGACAGCAGTCGGCTCTAGGCTTAAAGACAGAAATAGCAGATCCTTATCTGAACTTCTATGAAGTGGGGGGGGGGGAAACACTTTGGTCCTGGTCATAGATGGGGCTTCCAACAAGTTCCATCTCTGTTTCGTTAAGGCTGCTTTAGTCCTGGTATAAGAAGAGAGAAAGGGACACCCTTTGACTACAGCTTTGAAAATTATGCCTCCATTATAATCTAAAATGCTAGTATAGCTAGGCCTTTATTTCACCTGTTGCAGGGAGTATAAAGCAAGCTTGCCTTATGCAAGCATCTTCTCATCCCACCAGCACCAGCCTGGCATGAGAAGGGTGTCTCCTTTTCATTTTCTTGGCTCAGTTAATATGGTTTATTTCACACTCGGAAGAGCTAGATACTAAAACTTAGCAAGGGAGAAATGTAATTTCAAGCTTGAACACAAAGTTTGGGATCTGGTTCAGATTTCCAGTTTGCTTTAGCTTGTGCTCAGCGCCTGTGACTAGATTACCGAAAGGACCCCTTCTCTCAGTACTCCCCTAATTTATCCGTTGGATGAATATGAGACAGAATCCCAAACCCAAATGTCTCCCAAATTTTGAGGTAATTTTGACCTGGCTCCAAAATTTTTAGAGCCTTTTTCTCTAGGAATAAAAAAATTCCTTCCAACCGACATTTTGGAGAAGTTCACACCCAGTTTAGCTTGATCTCTAAACTATCAACCTGCCCTGATTGATAGGATTTCATTTGTCTACCAAGTTCTGCGCAGTCCTTTTTCTGGTCAGTACTTTGAGTGTATTTTGTGCCTGAGCCAAAGACCACAAAAACCTTACAAGGATGTCTTCGTGGACTTCAGGGACAGCTACGTTAAGCTATGACATGTGTTTCCATGTGCCTTCAATCATAGGTTTTGGCAAAGTTGTGAAGAGATTTGTTTCTCTCTTACTGAAAACAAGAAATCCTGGATTTGATTTGAGTCACTCTTTGCTTCCTCCTTCCTGTGCTGAAATGTTCAGTAACTTATGGACGCCTTCCCAAGCAGTGTTAACATTTGATCCAGAAACCTTTGGTGACCTGCTGATTGATATACAGCCACAGGCTAAAAAAACCCCACTTTCCTGGACTCACTCCAATAGCTTTGATCTAGAAACGGAAGAAATTTACAAATGTTTTGTAATAGGAAAGAGAAAGATATTTTCCAGAATGTTGAGGAGATACTGTCCAAAATGAACTGTTACACACTAAGGTGGAGATGACATATGAAATAGTAAATATACAGCAAGGCTGAATTATTCATGGAGAGAGGAAATTGGCTGCTTACCTTTGGGAATGGAAATCTGAATGAACCTAGGGTTTTAAAATGAAATAAGTTGGATGGTTTCAGCCCTCTCCCTGGGGTATGATAATGTCAGCATCACGTCTTGATCTCTTTTGGAAATGCCCTTTCTTTCTCTCCTTTTCCTTCTCCTGCAGCACATTGTTGCGGTGTTGTTGCTGTCAGCTTGTCATTCTGATGGTGTTTGCTGCTTCTCCTGAACTTAAGGTGAGCAGAATTGCAATTGGGAAAGCATATATGGAGCACTCCTGCTTGGCATTCAGTGGCAAGGACAGCTGGCTACTGAGCGGCTGGTGGGCATAGATTTTCAATACCAGTGCAGGCTGCCTAGATTTATTTTCGCAGTCCGTTCTATAATCCCTAGGTTTCTTGAGATGCTAAATGCAATTCTGAGCGTTGTCCTGTCACGCTCTGTGCGTGTCTGTGCTCGTTGTTTGCTTGTGTGTGCATGCGTGCGTGCATGCATGTGTGTGCGTGCATGTGCATATCCTGGTGCTGGGGAGCCTCGGGGGTGCCAGGACTCATCTTGCCTCGAAGGGGGCATCGCCACTTTTCTCCTGTCTTCAGGAAACAGGGTGGCAATGTGATGAGTTGATAGAGAAGTCCTGGTCTGATGTGAGCTTTTTCAATCTCAAAAGTGGTATTCAGATTCAAAGAGTACTTGAACTCATCCCTGTTTATTGTTCTTCCCTCTTTGCCAAGACTTCTATTTTCCTTCTTCCTGACAACCCAAACCAATAATGGTTTAGTCTGTCCTTCCACATCAGCTTGCACAGTAACAGCACTCTGGACCTAATTGCTAGCCTTGCTTCCTTCCTATCCTTGCCTGCTTCCTCTCCTCCCAACTCAGTTTCTGGCTTATTTAATTCACCTATTGCCCGATGTTTCCGCTGTGCAAAAGGAACTTCTAGGTACCTGCATGGGAGGTTCGTCTCTTTGCAGCAAGGTAGCCTGTTTGTTCAGGCAATGGCTGTTCAGGCTGTTCAATGCAGCCGTATGATTTCAAGCACGGATAACTGCAAACTACTATTCTGGAATTTAGGCCTTCATTTTAGTTCTGCTTTCTCTGACAATCCACTGTCAAAAAGACAGCAGAGAATGACCGCATCAGACAAATTTATTTCTTGAAAGCTGTACAGAGCGCACAAGTAGCCCTAGCACAGAGGGATGGGAAGGGCAGCTGCATCTATTCCACCTGGAACTTCCACATCTATCAGGGCAATCCAGATTTCTGGGTACTGGAGATAAACAGAATGGCCCAAAGCAGCTACAACATGTCAGGATCTGTCCCAGAATGGAGGCTAAATGTCAAGAAGGATTAACCATTTAAGTAGATAATGACAACTGTTACATTTGATAGAGTAATGGGAAATATAAATCACTGTGCTACATGACCTAAGGCAGCTACTAACAGATTAGAGTTTGGAAAAGACTTTCCCCATGGGCAGATGGGCAGATTACTCTCCAGTTTTGCATGGCAGGAATTCTCATCTCTAGCTCTGAAACATTCACTACTGGAGGATGTGGTTCCCTGCCATTTTAAATTGGCATGAGACTGGTCTGCAACAGGCTCCCACCTTCAACCCTACCTACTCTTCCATGCAGGAGCCTCCATCAAACTGAGAATGAGGGAGTTCCATCCATGGGGATGCTCTGAAGGGTGAGTAGTGACTAGAAAATGCAGCCTCCCAGGAGCTGAGGCTGTCCCTGGCACCCCTTCTGGGAAGCTGTGGGCATCTCCCTAATTTAAGGCAGATTTTAAACACGTCTCAGTTCAGCATTGAGATGTTGCTTTGCCCTTACTCCACACCTCCAGACTGTTGACAAAACTTTCAAGCCTGTTTATGTATATTTTGAGCCTGGGTTTATTGCCTGGTGGGGGCTGCTATGTTTGGGCCAGAGCCGGGGTTTTGTCTAAATTCAATCCCTAATCTGCCCGCTCTGCCGTGTGCTGTGCAGTTCCCCAGTGCCATCTCATGGCTCTTCTGGGTTTTATTTACTGACACTTGTTCTGCTACGCTTTGGATTCCCCTCCCATGTCCTACAAGCCCCTTACCGCTCACCTGCAGCTGGCTGGCGCCGGGGCACGGCTGCAGTCCTCCATGGCCCGGGGACTGAGCTGGCCGGGAACAGGAGTTGTCCCCGCCAAGTGCTCCCAGGAGCCAGAGGAGCACTTCAAGGCTTGGCGTGCTCCTTGCGCAACGTGTTTGTGAGCTCTGTAGGTGCCGGACTGTCTCAGAGAGGCTGGAAGAGAGGATCAGGCAGGTGACTACTCAAGGTGAAGAGAGAATTATGCCTCCTAAAGTGAGCATAAACTGACGTTACGCCTGCTGTTCAGAGCATGAAGTTAGACACACACTTAGGTGTTTTGGCTGAGCAGAGCACCTCACTGCATCGAAGCAGGGCCCGATTCTGCAGCCCCTGTGTGTGTGAATAACACGTGCACATACATTTATAAGATGAGCAGATACAGACTGACTGGGAGGGATGGCAGGAGAGGATGCTGGGGGAGCCCTAGCCCTTTCCACGGGCCCAGCTAATTCAGGTCATGCACGCACAAGCACTGCAGCAGGTAGCGCACAAGTATATGGCCTTCTCCATCCTCAGGGCAGGTCCTGAGGACAACTGAGCTGGCTCAGAAAGCTAAACAGGCTGAAAGCCAGCTGTCTGAAAAGCATCATCAGGCAGGATGATGTATGAAGAGGGCACCTCAGGCCAGCCCCCAGATCTTTATGGGAGGGGGACCTCAGCACCGAGTTTGCTGGTAGGGCTGATGCTCCCGTTGCTGCAATCTGGATGGACCCAGCTCTCAGGCCCACAGGATGCAGATCCCCAGGATGAAGTGTTCCTAAGGAGTTTGGCTATTTTGTGCCAAAATTTTAGTCAGCAGCAGGAGCACAAAGAGTCTCCTCAGTCCTGCTCTTCAGCCTGTAACATAACCACTGCTCAACACAGGTCAGGTACAAATAAAATTCCTTTTGCGGAAGAGTGGGATAACTGAAGTATTATATACAGGAGCATTCTTACTGACTACAAAACCACAGCACTCATTTTAGCTCTCTGCTCTATATTAAAACCAACAATCACACCAGAAGTCACTCACCAGTTGTCTCCCTGATATGGAAGAGAGAGACTTCATTTCTTTCTCAGAAGTAGCAGAAAATAGAGCGATAAAACAATCGCTGCTGCAGGATGTGAAAATGGAGCCAGGTGTGGGGGGCAGCTCTCCTTTGGAGTTGCGGCCTCAGCACCCCGTCCGTGTCCAGCTTTCCCCTGAAGCCTTTCTGTGGAGTCAGAAAGAAGGAGCGATCCTCTGGTGCCTCGCTCCTTCTCAAGAGATGCCAATCTATCCAATCATAGAATCATAGAATTGGTGAGGTTGGAAGGGACCTTTAAGATCATCAAGTCCAACCATTAACCTGCCCTGACAAAAAACCACTTCTAAACCATGTCCCTAAGCACCTCATCTACCCTTTTCTTAAACACCTCCAGGGATGGGGAATCCACCCCCTCCCTGGGCAGCCTGTTCCAATGTTTAATAACCCTTTCAGTGAAAAAGTGTTTCCTGATATCCAATCTAAACCTCCCCTGGCAGAACTTGAACCCGTTTCCTCTTGTCCTATCCCTTGTCCCCAGGGAGAAGAGGTCAGCCCCCATCTCCCTACACCCTCCTTTCAGGTAGTTGTGGAATCATAGTCATAGAATCACTCAGGTTGGAAAAGACCCTTGGGATCAAGTCCAGCCATCAACCCCACTATACAGAGTTCTCCCCTACACCACATCCCCCAACACCACATCTAAACGACTCTGAAACACATTCAGGGATGGTGACTCCACCACCTCCCTGGGCAGCCTATTCCAGTCTCTGACCACTCTTCCTGTGAAGAATTTTTTCCTAATGTCCAGTCTAAACCTACCCTGTTGCAGCTTGAAGCCATTCCCTCTTGTTCTATTGCAAATTACCTGTGAGAAGAAACTAGCACCAACCTCTCTACAACGTCCTTTCAAGTAGTTGTAGAGAGTGATGAGGTCTCCCCTGAGCCTCCTCTTCCTCAAACCAAACAGTCCCAGCTCCTTCAATGTCTCTTCCTAAGATTTATTCTCCAGGCCCTTCACCAGCTTCGTTGCCCTCCTCTGCACTCGCTCCAGCACCTCGATCTCTCTCTTGTATTGGGGTGCCCAAAACTGGACACAGCACTCAAGGTGTGGCCTCACCAGTGCTGAGTACCGGGGGACAGTCACCTCCCTGCTTCTGCTGGTCACACTATGGGACAATGCAACACAGGTACCAATGTGAAATAGCAAATACCAGTATCTGGCTTTGAAGCTCATGTTTTCTGGGTGCCCAACCTGCAGAGGGAGAGACCGGACCAACTCCACGTTTATAAAGTGGTATGGACATTATTAATGATTTTCAATCAAAAAACCCCCAACAATAATGCAGACAACAGTGCCTCTAGGAGCGAGGCTTCTGTGCTATATGTTGCCGGGCGAACACCAGCGGAATCCCTAGGAAGGGCACTGGGAGGTTGGCCTGGATTGTGCCTCCTTGCTAAACTGACGTGAGGTGGCAGTGTTTCAAAATTCAACTGCAGCGCTAGCACAGCTTCAGCTTTCCACTGTCATCCTCCCACGGCGTAAAAATCATCAATAATACCCTTCTGTAAAGGGCCATTTGCCTTCTGTTTGTTCTTAGGGTTTATTTAATAAACCCCTTCATGGGAACAGCCTCTAAAATTTACAGGAACTGATTTTGATTCTCTCTTTGAATGGCTACTGTCTTGTCTGGAAGTAAGATACTGATGCATGAATATTTTTGCTATAATTTAAGGTGCAAGTTTATGCCAGTCTAGTAATATAAGCTGTTTTAATGTGAAAAGGCCTATGCTGTTTTATCTGTGTCAAATTTTGAGCTACTTACGCTAAGCCAAATAAAGCCACTCTTATGCTGTTACAATTGCTCAGTTGGAAGGCTCTAGTGCTATAAAGCATTCATATAATGGGCAACTTGTCTTATGATGACAATTTTCTCATATCTGCACACAAGCACATTTGCAGACAGGTGCTGTAACACATTTGTCTCAAGCATCACCTTATGTGCTCTGCGAGACAGCGCCGTATCGGGCATCGCAGCGGGGGATACATCAAACCTCTCCAGTGCAAAGGGCCGTGGCTCTTGGTGGCCCCTAAGGAGCGTGCTGGCTTGTAGGGTGATTTGCGGGATGGCCCTCGCAATTGCAAGGCAGCGCCTCTTTCTCTTTCCCATCTCGTGACTACAGAGGAGGGAGATCAGGGCTGGCAGATCACATCGGCACAGCCGGACGTGCAAAGCCCTGCAGCAGGAGACAGGCTGTGTCACAGGGGCTGTGAATGCACGGCGTGAGCTGTGTCCCCAGCCCCAGGGAGGTGTGAGGCAGGGGCTTCAACTGGTGGAACTCAAATCTGTACTCAGGGTCCGAAATCAGTCACAATGTGTTACAGGAGCATGCTAGACCCCTACATATGACATGAAATGAGCAGGAGCAGAGCCTTTGGTGCTTCAGAACTGCCCCACACCTGCATGTGGTCCTTCATTTTAGAGACCCCAGCATCGGGGATATTTTCCTGAGTAACTTCTGTTAAAGTAGAAACTGCCTAGTGAGAAGGTCAGATTTGCTGAGTCTGGAGAAATTGTTTGCTGGGTAACTTTAAAAGAAGGAGTTACATAAAGTCAGGGTACTTTAAGATGTCTTCTGCAAAGGTCTAGGATTGCAAATTTGAATCAAGTCTTGCTGTCTGAGAAGGCTTCTTGGCTTGTAAATCAGTCTCTGTTTACAACTGCCGGTGACAGATCCCACGCTATTAAAGATGATGTCATTTCATAGTGAAGTATCTGGTTTTCCCATGGTAAAGATGGATCTGCCACCCCCGATCAGACTCTTGGCTCATCACAGCTTGTTTTCTGCCTCCCGGGAAGGACAGTGGATGGTGCTGTATAAAACAGCGGTTATTCACGTATCCAGTGAAACGATGCTACCTCTTTGTCTCACCGCCTGCACGTGCTCAACTAATGCCCTAATGCATTAGACTTGCCTACACTTTTTAGCGTCTTGCGCCATGTCAGATCTCGCTGACAGTGCAAAACATGCTGAATTTGCATTTATTCCCCCAGAGCTGTACTCTGTCTACAGTGCGCATGCAGGGCTCCCCAGGAAACTGCAGCTAGGAGTTTTTATTAGAAGCCTTTATAAAAATCACTTCTGGCCTGATCAGAAAGGGTTTTCTAATGAGCATGTTCAAGAATGGGTAAAAGAAAGAACAGCCACACTTGATTTAGTCAATTGTTAATGAAAGCGTAATACATTCACGCAAAGAAAGCATGCTATTAATGCACCCACAACTGTCTGTCTGTCTGTCCATCTATCTGTCTGTCTATCTATCTATCTATCTATCTATCTATCTATCTATCTATCTATCTATCGGAAAATAGAACCAGGCACACATGAATAAAGTAAGCATACATATTTTGTCTGTCACGCTGCAGCCCTGCCTGTGTGCTGTGAGCCCATCAGCTCTATCCACCCAAGCAGTCTGAGGCTGGAGGTTTGGGTCGGGTCCTGCACCCCACACCTCCATGCCTGCCTTCCCCCCACTGCTGGGAAGGTTGGTGTGTGGCCACTGGGGAGACTGCAGTTCCCAAAATCCTAGGGCGTTGCTAGATGTTAGGCTGAGCAGCTACATTTTTTTGCATACCAAGAAAACACCCCAACCCAGAGGATCAAAGGGAAAAGATAGTTTTTACTTCTTGGCCTACAGACTTTAGAGGCGCTAGTGTTGCACCCACATACAATGACTGCAAATGGCTGCCAGTGATTGTATTTGACACTGCAAATACAACCAGGCAACGAAATGCCTGGTTTGTGAAGCACCTTGATTGATATTGTGAAGTGTCCAGGAATAAAAGCCACAGTGGGCCATAACCATAGCTTCAGAGTCAAGCCAAACACATGAGAGTTGAGAGCTGATCCTTCAGTGAAGGATTTCCAATGTTCTGGAAATGACCCTTAAACATCTGTAGCCACTGTAAGGTCTCTTTCCACTGCCACACTCGTATAAAGAGGTTTTCGTGTAAATGAGAATTTGGCTCCTGGGAGTTCTGCCTGGCTATAACCATGTGGATTTGGCCATGTGTTGCTATAAATCTAGGTTTACCGCTGTTCCTCCCTGTATTGAAAACTGATGTTCTAGCTGGTTCTAGTCCTAACTAGCCATTGCCCCAGTCACAAAAGGACTTGCGCCTAGTGCTGTACATAAAAGACACATAGAATACCTTAGATGACTTTGAAAGAAATCCCTTTGCCTGAGCAAAGGAACTCAGGGTTGGTATTCACAGCAGAGAAAACCCAGACCACAACAAATGGGAAAACAATATGCAAATAAAAGATAGATTGGAGCAAAGGAAATGGAAGTGGCACTCCATTGCAAAATCCTTTCAACAAGACAGCTGAAATGAATGCTCAGTGTCTTCTGGATGTAGCCAGCTGATAAAAATATTCACTGCTGAGAAATGTCATTACTCTGAAAAAGAAATAAAGATTAATACTCAGAAATGAGGAAAAGGCTGGAAGTCCCTCGTGACTGAAAGATGAAGAACAGCATCATTTAGTCTTTGCTCGTTGTTGTTGCTAACTCTCCAGGGAGACCAGGGCTGTGCGCTTTGTAAGCTTTATTGGAACTGCATTGGCATTAATCATGTGCCTGAAGGCAGCATGGCATGTTGTTTGGCAAACGATGCTATGTGACATAATGGGAAGGAAGCGCTTTTTTTTTTCCCCTTTAATAATGGTCTCTGCATATAGACTTGATTCTGATCTCACACTGGTTTTATATAGCAATTTCACTGGTTTATGCTGGCGTGTAAAGGAAAGCAAGGCCAGAGGTTAGGGTAGATACGTATCCAATAAGTCGTTGTTCATCTGAAAGCATTCTGTGAATTGCATTTGGATAATACTAGTGATTTTACTAATTGCAAAATTGAAAAATGGAGAAGAAAACAAAAAGAAAAAGATCTTTTTTTTTTTTTTCCTAGATGCCTAGAGACAAGAAACGTGCTTCTGCCAGAGAAGAGCAGGGCTTTATTGTTTCCTGTGATCATGCTTTATAGTGTTGGTTTACATCGTTATGAAAGGAGATTTGCATTCAAGCAATCTGTTAGAAAAAAAGGATAATCCAAGTGGTCATGTGAATAGTTTTGTTGGAGTTATGGACCTACCCAAGGTATGACTTAGGATATGAGTGAGGCAGATGTGGGCTGCGTTGGGCCACTTCTCCTCAGAGCCTTGATCTATTTTACTAATCTGGATATAGCCCCAGTGACCATAATTTGGGGAAATCGTGCTATGTAAATGGGAGTCATAGAGCTTCTTCTGGTGCTGCACTACTGTTGTCTTTGCAGCAGAAGCTGAGCAGCCCGAGGATAATGCAGGACCAGACTATATTTCAGTGCTTTAGAGGCAGGATGCTGTGGTACAAGCCCAAAGATCGGAGCCATCTAATTATCCTGAAAATTTAGATTATTTAAGGCTCACTGACACTTACTGAGCAATTCACTGATATCATTTTTTTTCCGGATGACAGTCATTGGCATCAGCCATCAGTTCAACAAGTAGTGGCTAAAGGGTAAATGATATTACTACAACTCCTGCTCCCAAATTGTAGAGTCCAACAGCCGGCGCTGGACTCCACTGCTGTTTGCCACTGCTGTCCAGCACCAGCAGCAGGTGATGTGTCTTGGCATACCTCATCCCGGGGAGGAGGTTAAGCCCTCCGTGGCTGCATTATGTGCAGGCTGCTGAATTTTACAGGAATTCCTGAATTGATTCCTTATCCCTTGATATTGGACAGATTTCTAGCTCACAAGGCAAAGTTCTGCTGGTGCTGAGAAGGGAGAGAGCAGAGTCCTCTTCCTAGATGCCTAGAGACTAACTACCTTAATCCATCTTCTTAATCCATCTTCTACCTTAAACAATCTTCTGAGCAGCGGGGCATGATGCACCGTGCCACTGAGGAAAGAAAATTAAAGGTTCTTGATAATTAGCCAGGGAAGCTGTCACTGAGCCCTGCCCAGAGCACCAGGAGTCAGGGCTGGGCCCATTTTCATTGTCCCCAAGGATAACACAATCCCTTTGACATGAAAGACCTAAGTGGAGAGCAAGTTTTCTGCTGGGATGGTGCAGACCAGTGTGTCAGCTTCCCCATCTTTTAGCATACCCAAACCTTCAGTGCACCATGCGCCGTGGTTGCTGTTCACTAGAGTTGGTTTTGTTGTACTAAGCCTGCTCCCAGCGTACAAAAACATCTTTTCATTCTATGTAGCAGCGCTGTTGTCCTTCTTTCCAACACCTCTCTTCTACGCTAATGACAACTTCTGATGACAACTGACTGATGACAACTTCTTAATGCAGATGGTGGACATGCCGACAAGAAGAGGAGCGCTGCTGGATCTTGTGCTCACCAACAAGGAGGGCCTTGTCGAAGCAGTGGTGGTCAATGGCAGCCTTGGCTGCAGTGATCACGAGATGGTGGAGTTCAGGATCCTGTGCGGGAGGCACAGAATACCCAGCAGGACCAGAACGCTGGACTTCCACAGGGCAAACTTTGGCCTCCTCAATCAATTGTTAAGGGAAGTCCCATGGGACAGGGTGCTAGAAGGTAAAGGGGCTCAAGACAGCTGGTCAACATTCAAGGACCACTTTTTGCAAGCACAGGATCAGTGTGTCCCAATGGGTAGAAAATCTAGTAAGGGAGCTAGGAGACCAGCATGGTTAAAGAAGGAACTGCTGGTCAAACTCAAGTGGAAAAGGAAAACCTATAGATCATGGAAGGA
>VXBO01001544.1:153384-235947 GCA_013400135.1 Rhinoptilus africanus | reverse complement strand
GGGGGCGCCCCGGGTGCAGTCGGTGAGCGGCGGTTCCCTAACCTCGTCTGTATACTCCTCTGTCCTTGTTACTGTTGTTATTGTTGTTAATGTTGTTTTTTGTGCTACCTTTGTTATTCTATTAAAACTGCCGTTGTCTCAGCCCACGAGTTCTGCCCTTTCCTTGCGCTTTCTATTCAGGAAATCCTGGAGCGAACGGGGCGTGGTTCTTTGTTGCCATCTGAAGCCAAAACCGCGACAATGATATTACTACAACTCCTGCTCCCAAATTGTAGAGTCCAACAGCCGGCGTTGGACTCCACTGCTGTTTGCCACTGCTGTCCAGCCACCAGCAGCAGGTGATGTGTCTTGGCATACCTCATCCTGGGGAGGAGGTTAAGCCCTCTGTGGCTGCGTTATGTGCAGGCTGCTGAATTTTACAGGCATTCCTGAATTGATTCCTTATCCCTTGATATTGGACAGATTTCTAGCTCACAAGGCAAAGTTCTGCTGGTGCTGAGAAGGGAGAGAGCAGAGTCCTCTGCCATAAGGTATGATGTCTAACTACCTTAATCCATCTTCTTAATCCATCTTCTACCTTAAACAATCTTCTGAGCAGCGGGGCATGATGCACCGTGCCACTGAGGAAAGAAAATTAAAGGTTCTTGATAATTAGCCAGGGAAGCTGTCACTGAGCCCTGCCCAGAGCACCAGGAGTCAGGGCTGGGCCCATTTTCATTGTCCCCAAGGATAACACAATCCCTTTGACATGAAAGACCTAAGTGGAGAGCAAGTTTTCTGCTGGGATGGTGCAGACCAGTGTGTCAGCTTCCCCATCTTTTAGCATACCCAAACCTTCAGTGCACCATGCGCCGTGGTTGCTGTTCACTAGAGTTGGTTTTGTTGTACTAAGCCTGCTCCCAGCGTACAAAAACATCTTTTCATTCTATGTAGCAGCGCTGTTGTCCTTCTTTCCAACACCTCTCTTCTACGCTAATGCTGCATGAAAGTAAGATAATAAAAAAGTGAAGTCTGGAGTCCCACTGGTCCTGCAGTACGACCAAAGAAAACTGCTGCTGCACTTAGAGGGATGTTTATGTAATGTTTTAAGGAACCCTAAAGAAGTTAAAAGGCATGTAGTGGTGACATCTTTCATATCCCTCCATCAGATGCCTTGGTTACCAAGAGTTCAATAGTGCAGGACTTTTAAAAAGATGGCAATCAGAGCACTAGTGCTGAACGCCTGGGAGGAATTTGGGCCCCTTGGCATTTTGTCCTTGCCTGTTGCTCTGCCAGGCTTGGCACTCCTCTTTCAGCCTTCCCTCTCCTGTGGAGGACCATCCTCGGATTCTACACGACTGCCAGCACGGCCGGCTGGGAGACAGCAGTGGGAGCAATACGACAGCTGCAAGGGGGAGAACCAGCCCGTCACGGGCCAGCACCGGGGGAATCTCAGCAGGTTAGAGGGGAGGTGCAGGAGACAAAACCTCAAATTATGCCTAGATGTTCGATGGGATGATGGGCTGAAGCAAAGGTTTGGAGTCATCTTTTCAACAAATTCAAATAGTTTTGCTATTCTGAACCAGAGTGACTGCGATGTCCAGATTAGAGTTCTGTCAGTTGCTTCACGCAGACAAAAAGGTGTGTGTGCATAGCTTCAGCCTTGCCAGATGAAGGTATTTGTTGGGTTTTACTTGATTTGCTGTGTGTATGTTTGGTTGCTTTTCAGAGGGGTTTTTTTTTGAGCTTTTGGGCCATGTTTTAAAAATTTACCCCATAAAACATGAGAACTGCAAAATTCCTCCTTGCAACAAATGAAAGCCCTGATTCTCATACACTCACAGGACTCCAAGTGAAAGGGCTTTAAGGGGAAAAGAAATATTAGAAGATTCTATGATTCAGAATTAAATTATGAGCACTGAAAACATTGGAACTGACATCTTTCTCTGGCTCAGTAAGTAAGAAACCTCTGCTTGCCTCATCCAAGTGGTATCAGTAAATAGCTGGGAGCCATGAATGCCACAGCCTCCTCCTTTGGGTCAGAACACCTTCTGCTAGGCGCTTGTCAGGAATATTTACCTTGTAAACTCTTTCCATGAAAGCTATTAGCATTGATTTCAATGCACCTTTCAGTACACAGTGGTGATGCTTTTTCTCTAATAGAACTTTATTGTTTGCCTTTTTGCTCACACAGCTTTTCTGGTTATACACATTTCTCCTAACAGCAAGTTGCAGACGCAACAGAGGGCATCAGCCAGGAGTTACCTATGTATTGCCTTCCCCTTTTTCAGCACTCTCTGGGTTTATACTAAGCTGAATGAAGCATAATAAACAAATCACGCAGCGCAAGATACGTGGGGAGCAGGAACAAAGGGAGAAAAAGCCCTGCCTGCCTTTGGCTGGCAAGCTTCAGAGCATGCTGGCCTAGCATCTTTCATCGTTGCAAAATCATACAGCAACTTTTCAACCCTTTATAAGCGTGCAGGCTTGTATTTGTGGTCGTGAAGAAAATCCTTTCAAGTGCAAACAGCATGTAAACTCCTCACTGCCTAACAATATCTCCCAGGGGGCAAGCTGTCTCTATGCTTACTGCCACGATATTAGCTCTGAGTCTTAGCGCTGACACAAAGCCAGAAGTATGGACATCTCTAATAAGTACATGCTAGTTGTACCTCGCTATTCTGGTCCTCAAGCTCTTTGCAAATAAAACCGAAAAAAGCGTCACATCTGTTGGACCTGAAACATCCATAGTCCCTTGCTGAGAAAAAAAGGTGCATGTCTGTGTGTGTACTTTCCCAGCTGTGCATGTGTCTTTCGGAAGTGCTGAGCACCCACAGCTCAGGGGGGCTTCCTGCCAGCCTGTAGCAAAGGGGGGTTGCTCAGAAGGTTTTTGCTCCACAGAATCACAGAATCACAGGGTTGGAAGGGACCTTAGTAGATCATCTAGTCCAACCCCCCTGCCAGAGCAGGGTCACCTTAGAGCAGGTTGCACAGGAACGCGTCCAGGTGGGTTTTGAATGTCTCCAGAGACGGAGGCTCCACCACCTCCCTGGGCAGCTTGTTCCAGTGCTCTGCCACCCTCAAGGTAAAGAAGTTCCTCCTCATGTTTAGGTCATGTTTTCCACATGAGCACCAGCCGAGTGCAGCGTGTGCTGCAGGCCAGGAGACCGGGAGCAGCTGTGCCACAGCACGCTGCCCTGTCAACATCACTGTCCCTGGCCCGGAGCTCCTGTGACTGAGCTCCAGCAGGAGCAGCAGGTTCTCAGCGTCCCCAAGCGTCCTGGCAGCTCAGTGGGCATGGCTGGCACTCGCTGTTGAAGCGCTGCATAGACATCATTTCGGAACGGGGATTTCACAGAGCTGCTTTTGGCATTTCCACACTGCAGCTTTCACCAGGGCAGCAGTCAAGCCTGAGAGGCTGATTTTGGGAAGAGGATCGATAAGGTCTAGAAGGCGAGAAACCAAACCCCATAGGACAGCTGATTGTTGTTCTGCTAATGTGCAATTTGATCAACCAGCAACAGCAAAATACTGCTCTGTGTCATGGCAGGCTTGGGGAAGGTTATGTTCTTACTGCCCCAAAGAAAGCAATAACAATATTCCCGATCTTTTTCCTCCAAACAGACACTGTGTGAATCTGATCTAAAACCTGCCTTTTGGTTTAGATTTAAAACTGCATTCTGCCTTTTTGCGTGGCTCAAACTCTCCTGCTGCTGGCTGTTGAATATTAATGTGAGCCTGCTTTTTCTGGGGTTTTCCTGTGGGCTCTGCACTCATGTTCTAGGTGTTTCTGTGTCCAGCCTTCCCATGCTCTTGTTTCAGTGGCGTCCACCTGCCTCTGGTAAGTTAAACAATCTTCTTCCTATCACCCTACTGAGTGTCTGGGATTTCTGATGAAAAAGGGAGCAGCAATGTCAGTTGCTATTATTAGAGTGACGTTTTTATGTTTACTGACATTTCCTTCACTTTACCAGTATCCCAGAGCCAAGTCAAACAACCCCACCTCCTCTTGTCATTCTTGTGGCCGACAGCTCTCCCCAGTTCACCCTGTGGTCACACATTTCCAGGCAGTGCTGTGCTTTAGCTCCGTGGGACAGCCATGCTCTAGGTCCCTGTTAGAGAAGCCAGCCAGGCAGCTCCTTCACCCCAAGCCCAGGCTGCGCGGCCTCAACATTCCTCTTTCTTGTCACGACTGTGTCCAGCTGCGGTTAGACTTCACCCCTGCAGAGCAAGGAGAAGCCAGAGGATGTTTGCACGCTCACAGCCAGCCTTCTCAAAACATGCCCCCCGTACCACTCAGGCAGAGCGCACAGGGTCCCTGGGTGGGACAGTAGAGCAGAGCTGACCTGAGAGACCATTTAATGATGTTTGCTTCTCCTTCTCTGCAGCATCTGAGACACCAAGCCTTTCTCCCATCACAGGGGTGGAAAACCAGCCAGGCTCTGCCAGCTACACGTCAAAGTCTATGCAGCACAAGCTGGGTATTTGCACCCTGGCTTCCAGTGACCCAGCTGGGTAAATCTGGTCTGACTGGAACATGCACTTCTGTTGGCACCCCGTGATGAAATGGTTTCATAGCCTCACCAAAATGTATGTATTGCACAGAGGGAGAACTCCCAAATGCCCCGGCTCTGCAGACCTCAGCTTTCTTCATCATCATCTGCTCTCATGTTTTTCTTTTCTTGCCATAAAGGAGAATGTAGCCTTTGAAGCTGGATGTAAAAGAGTTATTTTCTATTGGATCCTATAGGACTTTTCTGTAGGAGGAACAATAAGGCACTGTACAAAATGTGTAAATAGTTATATCACTCTGATTTATGTTGAAAACACATGTTTTAGTTATAGCTACAGGAACTATAAAAGACACTCTGAAATACTCTCAAGGCGTCCTTTCTTTCATGAGAAGAAGTATTTCACAACAAAAATAAAATACATATATTCGCCTGTATTTCATTGTGCAATTTCTAGAGAAGGGAGGAAGGTAGCATAAGACATTGTGCAAGAGAAAGCAAATGTATGCAGGTCTGGTTGTAGTCCAGATTTATATTTTGAGCCAAGTGAAAGGTTATTTTCTCCAGGGCAACATTTTTTTTTTAATTAAAAATACTGTATTGTAAGAAGCTGTGAAAAAATTACAGTCTGTATTTACTTCACTAGCTTCTTTAACTTTTCCCTGTCCTTAAACTATTACTTGAGTCTTCATAGAAAACTCCTACACAACTGTTAAAAGCTCTGTAGGAACCATTTGAAGTGACTCTAATGTTAATAGGTAATACAGAGTGAGATGCATTTAATATCTTGTACACCATGCTATCTTCTACTCTGTTATAGAAACGCGCATCTGCAACAAGCATTAACCTCTGCTGAAGCTCTCAGAAATGTCTGAGGACTGCTGGTAGACTGCTGATCGCGACCCAGGAGACCTGTCCTTCCTTCAAGTCTTTTTCTCTAGGTTTTCACCAAGTCTTCATTGTCAGGCTGAAATTTGACTCAGCTGGACTATGGACAGGTTATCTGCAAAAGAAAACAAATCCTTCAGTGATGCTCTTATACAGCCATTACATGAGCAGGATAGATGGAGATGGCTGGAGGAGCTGAGGTAAGGGCAGAGTGCCGAAGGGGGTGATGGATAAGGAGAACATGAGGCAGCAAGGTAAAATGCAAGAGGGAACTGGGGAGTCCAGGAGAACAGGGCTGCCCTTCCCTGCAGAGGGAAACCAACTCTGTGCTGGTAACGTATTGCAGTGATTTGCTTGCAGAGCTAGTGACCCTGTCACGCTAGAAATGGCACTGGGATAAGGCGGGGGTGATTGATAGTCTCTGTGAATACTGTTCCAGGACCAGGGGTGGGTGCAGCAGCCACAGAGTAGTTTGGGAAAGGGGCTACTCTGCTCTATGGCTGCCTCTCTAACACGAGGTCCAGAGTGTGCACCACATATAGGGCAGGATGAATGTGGGGCAGGGGAGAAAATACAGTCCCTGCAGAACCACACTGGAACATGCTGTGAAGAGAGGATCATATAGATCCATACAGACCTCATATATGCCAAGAGGAAAGAGCCAGGCACCACTGAGCTTTGCACCGTGAGCAGTGAAATGCACCTTGCACCTTCCCGTATTCAGCAGTGAGGACCTCCAGTGTCGGGAGCTCTGGGGCAGGGCAAGAACGCCTTGTCATGGGCAGTCCTTCTCCGCCTTCATTTCTCCTTCCCTGAAAGAGATGTAAGAGAGGAAATAAACTGGTGCATATGGAGGAAGCTACTCAGCTAGCAGGAAAACTTGGCAACAAAGGTGGAGGTCAGTGTTAGCAGAGAACCAACACACGGGCAAGTCATTACCAGCCTTTGGCGATCCAGTGGTATGAGCTCCAAAGAGGGGTGAGGCAGCCCCATCGGCAAGCCAGGACAAGGGCTTTTCCATGGAACTTGCAGGAGGCAAGGCTACAGCTGCTGGGGCCAGGGGCATAGCGATAATCCAGACTCGACGTGACAAAGGCCTGGAGGAAAATCTTGGAATGAGAGCAAAGAGGAAAGGTTAAATCCCTAAAATGGTCTGTAAAACAGGTGGGCGTTCTTGCGCCAGGGCTGAGCCCGGGCTGTGGGTCTGGTGGGCAGCAGCGGCTGTGCTGCTTGCAGGAGGGATGTGGAAGGACAGGGAGGGGAGGTGGTGAGGAGGAGGTTCGGGGGTCCAATGGTGGCCAGTCTGGGTGTCAGCCGGTGTCAGCAAGGAGATGTCTGATGTCACGGTGAAACTAGGCTGCTGGAGGGCCGAGAAAATTTACCTTCTGTTAAAATTTAGGGTGACAGCTTTGCAGTTCCAGGAGTGCAACCAGAAAGCAGAGGGTCCAGGCAGCCCCTGGGCCAACTCCTGTTCCCCGGCTGAGGCCTCTGTCTTCGCTGGCAATCAGGGGTTTTCTTCAAAAGCGGAGGAAGCGGGGTGCTCGGCTGAAGAAAGGCAGAAGTGCTCAACATGCTGGAGGAGTGCCTCCTGCCCTCCCTGCCGCTCTCCCCTCCCGCCCTGGCGTTGGAGCTGGAGCTGCTCCTGGCGGAGTCGGTGCAAGGTGTTCGCTGGTGTCAGGCGCTGGGAGTCACTGCTTGCGGCATGACTTCAGCCTGGAGGGAAGGAGGGGGGCAGCGGGGGAGCAAAAGAAAACGCGAGTTGAATATTAAGTCAGAGAGACAAATATGCACTTCCTCTTTGGCAAAAGCCACAAGCCCCAGAGCCCCTTCTAAGGCTTTCACTTGAGAAAACCACAAAAAAGGGTCAGGCAAATTTGTACAGCTGGCAATCTTGCCTTAAGATTTGCCATCATGAGCTGAGCTGCAGCCACTTAGTCCAGCTGCTGCAAATGGCCAGTGTTTGCCCCACCGCAGGGCAGGCAGAGGATGTGGCCATGCCACAAATGGTGTTTTGATGAGGTAGCCCGGCATCTCTTCTCACCCACTTACAGGTTCTAGTCACTAAACATCTGGCTTTTCTAAACATCTGGCTTTTCTGCCCAAGTGGCAGAAAAGGCTTTGTCTGTCCATTACTCTTGTCCAAAGAGACAGCATTGCTTTTTCTATCTTTAATCTCAGGAAGAAAGGAAACAATTACATGGTCCAAAGTCTTAAATAATAGCCCGTAACTTGGCCTTCTCAGTGATTGCACCTAGTATCATGGCTGCATCTAGAACTACCATCAAATACCTCTTATACACCACTAGTCCACCTAGATGAGAATCAGGGCATCTGTTTAATTTTTACATCTCTCTATGTAATATTATTTCTTGCACTTTTTAAATCAAAGAGCACACGCGAGTCTCAGCTGGTTTCTTGAAAAGCCAACAACACAAAGTAAAGTCCGGAAGAAACCTTGCCAAAATGCCTCTGGTAAGAGGAAAAATTCACATCCGCCTCAGCAGCCCCTTCAAGGTCAAGAGGCAGGAGGGTGCCCTTTGCTCTCGAGGGGCTGTAGCGGGGGTTAAAAAGAAAGCAATCAATGTACTGAGTTATGCATGGGCTTAGTAGAGGAGCTGGCTGAGATCAGGCAGGTGAGCCAGCCGCTGTGCGCTAGCCTGCTTGCTGAGCAGGGATCTGCTCTGTCACGTGCAGACACTGCTCATGAGGCAGCGGAAGATATTTTTGCTCCTGAGAGCGGTGCCTGTTGTGTCCGTTGCACTCTGATTGCTTTCTGCAGTGATTATATCGCGGCCCTTTGCACTTTTCTAAGCACTGTAATAATTTAGAGTCATAGTACCTTGGCTAGGATTTTTCCTAATTCCCATTGTATAAATCTTCAAGCCTCTGTTTTGTTTTCTATACATACGACATCTTCAGTACAGAGGTGCGTGCATAAGGAATACATATGTGTACATATGCATCTCTGCCTTCAAACAACCAAAACTTGTATAACAACCATAAGCAACTACTTAACCTAAGGTTGCAAGCTTTCTTTCTGTCTCTCTGTTTCTGCATTAGTGTTCTTTATGTACGTTACATCTTTGCTGTCAGCCCTTCAAAGACAGGGAATTGTGGCTCCTCCTATCTGCAAAAAGGCACCTACCACGTTACAGAACCCTGTGCCAATAAATAAATCAAACAACAGCTTGCACCAGAGATCTGGGACTCTCCACAATCGGTTTTATCTTCAAGTGAATGATGTGGTGGAGAAAGCTGCTGAGCTTGCAGCTGCGAAGATTGAAGTCCTTTATTTACCCACTGAACAGATAAAACAAGGGTGACAGCAGAGCAAACTTCCCCGCGTTACCCCATGCGGACCAGGACGAACCCCTTCCAGCAACAATTCAGTCTCCCAGCTCTGTCTTTGGTATCGCGCCAGCTGTGACAGCGGCTTTTTGTGACAGCAGCTTCTTATCTCCGAAAACTGGCCACGAAAGAGTCTCTCTCCCAAAGGTCAACAAACAGATGTGCATAAAAAGGAAAACCTTACAAATGTTTGAGTAGTTCCTGATGTTTAATTGTACCCGAGGGTTGCACCGTTGGTGTCGAGCGTGTGTTCCCTTTCCTATAGCAGCACAAGAGGATTAACTGTGCGAGGGCCATGTGCAGCACCCTGACGGACTGAAACGGGGCAACACGATTAATGTCAGGCTGTACTTATTAAGCATGGTGACCTGGGTGCAACCGCCAGCTCAGTAAGTCCCGCGGTCACTGTGGCTGTAGCCTGGAAAGCGGAGACATCACCTGCAGAGGATGCCTGCATCCTTGATGTCTTCCCAAGGCACCTGCACCCGGCCAGGTCACATCCAGGACACGGGTCTGGCCGTCCCTCTGGCCTGGCCCAGGACTCCTCTGCCCTGCAGGGTGCAAGCTGGTATGTCAAACCATCTTCATAATCCTGAGAGCAGCCTTTACTCTCTGCGCTTAGTTCAGCTAGGAGGTACCTCCTTTGCCTGTGATGCTTTTGGTGAAGTAACCTTGCTAAATCCAACAGACACCTAATCCAGCCCTCCGGGGTGTCCTTGTCAAACTCGGGCAGTGTTACGCCTTAATACCTGGAAGTAAAGTATATGTTTGAGTTTTTCAGTGGACAGGGAGGGACTGCACAGGGAGTTCAGACCTTGTTGACAGCCAGCAGAGCAATAAAACTAAGGTCAGCAAACAGAAAGGGGGCTGGAAAGGACAAAATTTTATTGAACAAAAGCATTTTGCAGAGAAAACCTGAATGATTTCAGTAAATTAGATGAAAGGACATGCACATACAACCTAAAAAAAAAGAAAATTGATGGAGAGCATTTCTTTCCAGAGGGATGAAATTCTCCTTTTTGCCCTCTGGTGATCAGTGGTAAAGCCATAGTTTATTTCAGTGGGAAGAGCAAAGCCTGCCCAAAGACCTTCCTGAGAGAAAACAATAATCTTTAACAATTTGCACTGCCGCAGCAGAGAAGGTCACTCCTTCTGTGTGCAGGCTGAGGGGTAATGTGAGGGTAGGTCAGGTACAGGTCACGGATTTCTGTTTAAACAGATCCAGGAGCCCCTGTACCCTGCAAAACCGGTGGTGAATAACAGCCAAAATGTCGTAGCTGTTTTTCCAGCTCACAGGTTCCAGTAAGTACGTGTATTATCTTGCTTCTCTGTCAGCTCTACAGCCTGTTCACCCCAAAGCCTGATTTTGTGGGTTCAGGAAATTTCCCACGTTTGAGGTGTACTCCAAACTCACCAGCATCAATAGGATTTTGGAGTTGAATTCAGCTTTGAATGAATGAGCTTGCTATCACACGTTGCTTCTAGTTCTTCTCTTCCCTTGCTTTTAAAATGCCAGAGAAATCAATAACCAAAGCTAAGCTAACAAAAGGTTAAAATTTACCATTCTTACTGGATTTGCAACCCTTCTGAGAGGACTCATTGCAATTGTGCTATATCTCCACTGCATAATAACACATCTCACAGCTGCATATCGTGCTATTTGACTATGGGACCATATAATGGACTCCATCTTCTCAGGCTTCACAAATTTATTCACAGAAAAAGATAAATCGTGTGCAGAATTGCCCCTTTCTGAAATAAAACCCTATAGAAAGAGGATTATGCATTTCTCTAAAGCTTCTTTTTGGAATGATGCTTAATATTCATTTTTGCTAGCAAGCAAGGTAAATTTCACCAATTTGACTTCTGATGACAAATCTGATCTTGCAACTTCCTACATCTTTAAAAGTGACAGCTTCTCTGTTAACCTAACTCAATTTTCTGCTGTGATTGAACCTTTTTTCATGTAATTCAGTCACGGGGCTTTCTTAAACACTGCAGCCTGGCATGCCCTTTCTTTGTTTCAAATCCTATAGGATAAATTGTGCTGCCTCTATGTTCTCATGCTCTTTGGACTCATGTTCTTATCCTGTATAGATGCTGGCGTTATGTTTTTCCTTACCCACATTTTTAATGCACACCTTTTATTGTGAAGTTTTTGTTGTGAGAATTAGGCATCTGTCTTTAAGTAAGAATGGATAAAGAGGGTGGGGGACATTCATACGAGTGCTCTCCTGCACTTTGGCAGCCTGGTGAGGCTAAGCCCTGCCAGACCGATGGTCCCCCTCACAGCTCGGACCCCCTGCCTGGGGGTGATCTAGCTGGGCCATTGCAATCAGCCTGGTGCTCCTCCGTGCTGGCTCCCAGGCCCATACTGTGCTTACGGGGCAGCCCCAGGCCTTCACACATTGAGATTATTTGATAAAGTATATCCATTTATCTCTTTTTTCAAAAAAAAAAAAAAAAGAAAAAAGAAAAAAGAAAAAAACCCCCTGAAATTAGAATCAAACCCTCTAAGACGTGCAGAACCATCAACCTTTGATTTAGGAAAAGTTTATTCTCAAGCAATTATTCAGTCCCAGAGATCTAAAATGCTATGGCTTACAACCTTGAAGCCATGGAAATTTCTATTTGGTTAGCAGCCCAGATCAAACCATTTTCTGGTCAATCCCTCCCACCTCCCAGATGAATATAGTTTTGTTTCTAGTGAAGTAATTAAAGGCTTTTTGATTTTAGCTTGTAACCAGTGGCAGGATAAAAAAAGGGCTATGCCTGTGCTGGACACTTTTGGAAGACAGTGCTGCAAGGATGTGCAAGCTCCCCTGTGAAATGTTGGACTCTCAGTGGGAAGGAACAAGGTGTATTTGTAAGCGCAGCAGCCAGCACTTGGCATTTTTGCAGCTTTTTTTACAAGAAGTTGGTCAGCATTGAGCAGGATTGCCTAGGAGACACAGAGCAGCAGAATTACTGGGCTGGCTGCGTGTTTCTGGGTGGGGGAGAGAAAAGGAACCAAACAATTCAACAAAGAGTGCCTGGCAAGTTTGTTTTCGAGTCTAATGAAGAATAAAGATCTCCAACTGCAAATCTTATGAGCCTCTGAACATGGGACAGAAGCAGGGAAGAATATAGCACTTTTTTGCACTTCAGGGACTAGCATAAAAATAGGAAATTTAACGACTGGTAAAGTTAACGTGTATGTGTCTAGTATGTTTTTCTTTTCTCTGTCAGTCTACATGAAAGGACGTTTCAGGCCCCAAACTCTCTTTGGGCCCAATTAGGCAGCGGTAATTTACTTGCTGCCACTGCTGTCACTTTCATTTTGATGCTCTTGTAAATAGATTCCTTAAAAAAAGGCAGTGATTATTTATCCAAGCCTGAAATTTTTAGAGCTCTTGCTTTATGGCAAAATAATCAAATGTCAAACTCTAACCTGACTCGGCACTCCACATAGTTACACACTGAAATGCACATGCACATATGTAGTATTAAAAACACTTATCAGAGAAGGGGTCCAGGCACCATGCTGGACCCTGTCAAGGTCAGGAAACACAACAGGAAATGCAAAGTCTGGATACACAACAGTTGACAGTGATGGGATGCTCACAACCCACCTCTCCATCCCCATGGCTGCCCACACCACTGTGCGTCCTCTTTGATGTGAGATGCTCCAGCTGTCGTCCCCCGGCTGCCCTGGCACTCACTTGCAGGCTCCTGCTGTGTTTACATACCTGTGCGGCAAAGTTACCTCTGCCGGAGGGGGAGCAGAAGGCTCCTATGCCAACTCCTAAGCGAGATGCCTAACTACGGTGTCCTCTTTCTACTCCCAAGTCCTGCCTCTGAACACTAATGTTCTCTGAAACTCAGGTTCTTAAACCCTGCGTATGAAATGATGCGCTATCTGTGCACCACAAACAGACAGGAAGGTTAAACAGTGGATGAACTGTGTTCACAGTAACACATCCTATATAAAGGGCAAAAAGAGAAACCTGTCAGATAAAAGGAAATACTTCCCAAGTGACTTTTATTAACTGAAAGTGTCAACAAGCTTTTAAACAGAGCGACCTCACTCTGATGCTTTTTTCGCAGCCTTTCATGCTGGCTGACATTGTCCTGGAGACATCCTTTAGGTGTCTAGTCATACCATAGGGACAGTACAATTAGGTTATTCAGGATGTTCCCAATTATCTCCATTACTCTTTTTCTCTACCATTAGGGCAGCTCTGGGAGCTTTACAAAAATAGAACCAGGAAAAAAAATAATTGGGAGCAAATTAACCACAGAAGATGCAGCTTTGTCCTTCAAGATGACCAATTAGAGATTTCTGTTTTATCATTGCATTTTGATTTGCTTGCATATCTGTCCCATTTATCTTATCCAGCTTTCTAACTAAAAGATGCAGACAACAAACAGTGGAGGAAAGCTTTCGTCTTTGAGGTACACAATACCTTCTAGTCTACTTCGGCTACTTTTCTTATTTGATACACGACTCATGTTATTGGAGATGACCTTCTACTCCTTGTGCTGCAGGAGGTTTAAAATCTAGGCCTGAATGTGGGATTCCTCTCAATGATGAATGCTTTTGGATATGCCACCATGTAAATTTTGTAAAGTTTGGGAGTTTCTGTAAGGTTTGTCTTTGCCTTTCTGGGATTGGGCAGTGCATATGGTTTATGTCAGCATTTGTAAGGTTATCACAGAGGTTATCTTGGCTAAATTATAGCCCTTTGTTTATCCACGTGGTTGGGTATGGTGCAAACATCTGCACTGTCAGTAAAATCTTTCTGCTGCCCTCAACCCTGACCTGGAGGTACCAGACTCTGAGAGGTTACGTGGCTCCATATGAAAATAGCTTTGAAGGGGCTGTGAATTAAAGCTGACACTTTACCTGAAATACCTGCCCCCAAATTAGCTGTGAAAAATCAGGTAACCAACAGAAGATGCCAGTATGTCTTTGTCTAGTAGCTCACTGTGGTCAGTGAAGCTTCTCCTTGCCCTAGGAACTCATGCGTAACCTGTCCCAAAGATAAGAGAAACTGAAGTTGTAAGAGGATAACTGGAAGTACTCCAGGAGAACTGCGGGGGAAAAAAGCCATTCTGCAGTGTATGAACATGGTCTGGGCCTCTTGACAGCTAAGGACTGCGCTCTGCTCCAGCAGTCCTGAGGTCACGCTGCAGTGGTCTTTTATTCTCTTGCCACAAAATACCTGCCAACTCTCCCCATTGTTCTCCTTCTCTCTCCACACGAGTGTGAAATAGGAAAGTCCATGCTGGCATTCTTCTAACCACATTTAACATCCTCCTTCTTCACATGCATTCTGTCAAAGATGGGAGATTAAAAATCCACCTGAGGCAGAATTTCTTTTTGTTCTTGCATGTTCTCAAATTGTCCTAAAATCATCTGCTAGATGAATTATCAGCTCCTCTTTTCCTGACCCACTGCATATCACCCTGCATTCTGCAGGGAGAATTCAGTTTCAGATCCCAAATTTCTGATTCAGACTTGCTCTTTCACTCACTTTATGAGGCTTTGTCCATGCCAGTGTGCCTCAAGCATAAAATCACTGAAGTGGTGCTAATCTGCTGTGCATCCCGAATCTGTCTCGCTGCATAAGCGTGCATGTGCCTGTGTGTACGTACTCCTAGGCATGTGCACCTATGTGTGTAATCTAGCTGAAAAGAGGTTCTAATTAGACCTAACCAAATACTGGAAGCAATTTTTCTTTGAATAAATTATTCAATGCATTTTGTCTTTGTTGATCTCATAAATTATTCAACAGATAGTATTTGAATGGTGTGAGAGCTGGTAGGCTACTGCAGAAATGATTAGTCAAATACCATATTCAGTAAGGAAGATCAACATTTGCTAAATAATGTATTTGGCAAATAATATTCATCCAGCCCTACTTCTAATAGATCCAACGAGAAATGCAGACAGCACATGGCACTCATGGATGGCTTGGCAAGTGTTTGGGGAGCTGATCCTTCCTGCTCTTCCTCCCTCTCCCCCGATACAAATAAATGTAGAGTTTCCTGTTGGCAGCAGTGTACAAGAACCAGTTGTGAACACACCTCACGTGCCTGGGTTGCTGGTACACCCCACATATGTGTGCACTTTCCCCTTCCAAAGCCATGGGCAAAGGGACAGCCCCTGGGTGAGTATCCCACAGCTAGAGGTAGACATCCAGACCTCAGCATGCTGTGGTGGGCTGCCGAAACCAGCCTGTTGGCTTGGAAGCTTGCGGAGTCCTTGCTCACTGTCTTGCACATAGCTAGTGTCAGGTGTGTGGGCAGAAGCTCTATCAACACGGAAGGCTGGCATTTTTCCTGCTGCTTTGTCCTCAAATTATGTAGTGGCGAGGCCCATTGTCTTGAACTAGCATAAAAGGAAGAAAAAGCCAAAAAACCCCACCCTCATTTACTAGACTGGAAAGTTACAGGCATGCAAATAATTTATTGGAAAAGGAGGAGAATCGTATTTGCTGCAGGAGCTGATTTCAGGGACATGAATTAATACAGTTTTTGTGGTAATTTTATGCCAGACATTATGGAGACATGCTACATCTTTGTTAAATTTTAAGTTTGATTTTTTTTGTTTCCTTTTACCATCCTCAATTCTTCCTTTTTATGAAAATAAACCCCAAACAAATCCAAACTCCTCCTTTCCACATGACATTTCTTTCTGTGCAGCCTTTCATCAGAAGAGAGCTGTTTTTCTTGGAAATGTCAAGCTAAGCCTTTGAAAAAATGAGATGTCATTGGCTGTGTGAAACGTCTTCCTTCTTTTTCAAAGCCAAACCTCAAAGATATCTTGTTTAGAAACTTCACATCTGCTTTATTTAACAATATTCAGGGCCATACAATTCAAATTAGATTTTTATTGTATTTTGATGGCACTATTATTAGTAGAGAAATATAAGTCATCTAAAAGATCAGTGCAGAATGCCAGACATTTTGCCTAGTAGCTTATTTCTGAAACAGGTCCATTGGCTCCAACAGTACCTTTGTAGACTCGGGTGCTACTCATCATGTCTCCCCATGTCAGGATCAATCCCATTCTTTCTGATGCATTATACGTGCATTTTGTACACACGTATACACACACGACAGCTCAGCACCCTGACAATGTTTGAAATTCTTTTGACTTTATTTATAAGGAAGGTTAAGAGTGGGAATTCTCAAGGCTAGGCCCTTTCTGTGTCTACCATTGTAGAAAAAGGGACATGAGCTGCAGGCAGATGCTTGAGCAGAGACGTCACAGAATCAAAGAATCATCTGTGTTGGAACAGACCTTTAAGGTCATTGAGTCCAACCATTGACATAACACTGCCAAAACCACCACTAAACCATGTCCCTCAGCACCACGTGTACCCATCTTTTAAATACCTTGAGGGATGGTGATTCCATCACTTCCCTGGGCAGCCTGTTCCAATGCTTGACAACCCTTTCCATGAAGAAAATTTTCCTAATATCCAACCTAAACCTCCCCTGGCACAACTTGAAGCCATTTCCTCTTGTCCTATTGCTTATTACTCGGGAGAAGAGACCGACACCCACCTCGCTACACCCTCCTTTCAGGTAGTTGTAGAGAGTGATAAGGTCTCCCCTCAGCCTCCTTTTCTCCAGGCTGAACAACCCCAGCTCCCTCAATCTTTCCTCATAAGACTAAATAAAAATTGCACGCTGGTTTCTCAGTTGCTTAAGAGGATTTGCTGGATTTGTCTGTCTCCGTCTGCTGGCAAAGCACGGTCCCCTCACAGTAACGCCGATGTGGCTTGAGGTTCCCCAGCAGTGTGAGCCAGGCTGCATTTTGCCATCCCTGATGGCGAGGGCTGGGGGACGCTGCTGCCATCGCTGCTGTTCAACCATAAGCCGAACTGCTTTTGGTCTGAAGTCACTGCAGTTACTCATGACGAAAGCAAGCAGAAATGTGGGTTTTGCAGCTAAAATTAGGTTGTAATCGATTTTATGCAGCATTAATCACTCTTGTAAATAAGCCCCTCCAGCCACATTTAAATCAAGCTGTAAGACCTGAACCAGCACAACAAAAGGCTCCATAAAATCAGTCCGAGTTATCCCCCCCATAGTGACTAATTACGCTAATTAATTCAAAGCCTGATTAAAGAAAATTATGCTGAAAGAGAATCATCTCTGTGAGTCTTCCGAAATGCTGCTTTTATACATAACGAATGAATTGTCTACTGCTGGGGAAATTTGGGGGTGGTACAGGCGTTGGTTTTTTTACATTTCATCTGAAATGTGTCTACCTCATTTCTTGATCTCATAACAAAGCCTTTGGCCTCTGGGTTTGCCCCGCACGTGCGATGGTAACGCTTGCTTTATTCCTGAAATAGCACATAGCTGCCCTGGACTTTCCTATCAGGAGTGACCAGACAGAAATGGCTTGAAATGGTGAGCACCAGAGACGACTCCGAGCAAAACCCTCCAGCCTGAAATTCCCCACGGTTTCGGAAAGCTTGGCGAACGCATCTTGATCATTGAGGCTTGGTCATCCAAGCTAAATATAAACATCCTCCTCTACCAGAGAGCTAAGGAACTGTTTTTAACTCGCTCCCGTGGAAATTAAGAAACTTGTTGTTTGGCTGTTGCCAAGGAAGGATCTGCGATGCTCTCCTAACACTGTCTCCGCTCATGCAGCTGCAGGTTGCTTCCACTTGAAATTCAGAGACATGAGACGCCGGGGGCCAGGCGCATCCCTCAGATGGGGCTGATTTCGGCAGCCGAAACCAGGGGGAGCAGGGCAGCCTGAAAGCAGGAACGCTGCTGTTGGGCCCGACCTGCGCTGCCGCCACCGGTTACAGGCCAGAAGAATAAAACTCACACAAGTGTAGCGAGGACAGGGAGTAGGCTTTAAGGGAAAGGGCTGATAAGAATGAGGAGCTGCAGGGGGGCCCTGGCGCAGCCCGCCGGCATGGCTGCCGGGGCCGGCGTGTCACCCTGCCATCCTGCCTGTGCCCCCCAGGACCCTAACAGCCCTAGAGAGAACACATGCCTTATTTGAGCATTGCCACATCGCACGGGCGAGCCATTAACAGCCTTATTTTGGTAAGTGAGCGGGGCTGGAGCCCTTCGACAAGGGTGGCTAAGTTCGTTCCAGCCCACGGGTAATCGGGCATTAGCAGGAGGTGCGACCAAAAAATGGCAGACCTGCATCTTGAGCTAGACTTAAGTATCGTGGATACTCAAGGTATCGAGGATACTGCTGCAAGAAATAAAAATACTGAGCTGCAGTGTAAAATTATTCAACATTGAACTATTATAACATAGTAACCAATAATGTAATTAAATAACAAAAATAAATGAGTATTAGTAATCAGTGCCCCATGTGCTTTTTATCTTCTGTGGTTCTGTAAGCAGAATAAGTATTATTTTCAGTCCTGACTCCCTGTGTCTGAATGCACTCACATTTTAAAACCCAGAAGATGCTAACGATCTCAAATGCTGGATCAGAGGCACGGCAAAAGTAATCTCTCTGGTGTATAGCAAGTGGAAAAAAGGGAGAGAGACTGCAAGAAATAGTAACTGAGAGGCATGAAGTGTAGGAAACTGCTCAGGGAAGCTAAAAATATCAGAAAAAAAAGAGGATTAAAACCAAACCAGTTTGCTCTTGGAGAAAGAAGAGAGACTCTGGTGATGGGATAAGAGATTAGGTGGGAATGAGGAAATTGTCAGTGATGGGGAAAGGCAGATATGTTGGATAAATTATTTCTGGTTTGCAGTTGGAAACAAATAATTTATATCCTCATTTTAAATGAGGAAAAAAAACCACTTTCCATTAGTAAGCAGAGTGACTTTTGAATCACCTTTAAGAGAGAGAAAAATATTTATAGCCATACCTTCAGTGAAGTTACGGGCCACAGCTGTAAAGGACCTGGCTGCAGGGATCACAGGCTCACCAGTAGTAATGCCAGGCAGTTCCTAGATGCTGCAAGTCCCCCAGGAAACAGGGCAAAGGCTAATTTTATGCCAGTAATTCCAAAAAGGGGAGTGGATGAGTTGGGTTTCTCTGTGCTGGTTAGCCTGACATCGATATGGAGTAAAAGAATGGAAAAGCTGATACATGATTCAGCTGATAAGAACAGAGGAAGGAGGGGGGTGTTATTCGTGCCTATCAACATGTGGGAAATCCAAGTGAAAAAGCCTATACTTTTAGTGTCCGTGCTTTAAAATTCACCTTGAAAAAACTGGAGTGTGGAGAATACAGTTACAAAATGATTCACAGGCCAGAGGAAATGCCTTGCAGGGAGACACTCAGAGGTTAGCTTGTCAGAAAGGAGATGGAATGGTGCCTAAGTTAAATTTATAAGCAGCTTCACAGGGATAAAATGCAGACCCTAAAGGGTTACTTTGCCTGCCAAAGCAAGACAAAATGAGAAACAATGGTTGCGAATCAAAGCCAAATCAATGCACCTGACATAAGGCTCACATTTTTAACAAAGAAGATGATTAATGAATGTGATGGATTCTCCATGTTTTGATGGCTCCAGATCAAGCCTGAACTGCCTTTTGAATACATAAACTCTTGGGTTCAGTGCAGGGAGAAGTGCTTAAAATTAAATGACCTGTGATATGTATGCAAGGTGTCAGACCAAACAGTCTGTCTGATGGTCCCTTCTGGCCTTAAATTGTAGGCAATACAAACCTGAAAGATAAATCTGTTCCTGTATTGTTTTTATAGATAAGTCCTTGAACATTTTTCTTTTTTATTTCCCATGAAGATGAAGACTGCAGGGATGTGCAATGTTCCCAGCTGGATGGGTCACCCTTTGGGGGCAGGAAAGTGTGTGCTGAGGCAGCTCACGGACAGTGTGACCCATCACACGTGTCACCCGTGTGCAGGAGTGTCGATCTCTGCAGGCACAGGAGGCCTGATGCCACATATTTTGCAGTGCTTATTATGCACACGGAAGGCCCTTGCCTAAGCTGCCCCCGGGGAGCAATTCATTGACAAAATACTGAATCCACCCCATAATCCCTGTGGGTCTCCTGGGAAAGAAGGGCAGCTAGGGACAGCTTTCAGTTCGATTAAACAGGCTCTTTCGCCTCCAAGTAACTCCTTGTCCTTTGTGACCTCTTGTCTGGATAAGAAATGCTTTAAAGACACCCTAGAAGCTGCACTGCAGTATAAGTATCTGCCCCTATATGAAGCCAAAAGCATCTCAGAGATGTTGATGCTTTTCTTTTGGCAGTAGAAAAAAGGAAGCAGAAGGAAAACTTTCCCCTACACGTGCACCCTGTACCAGGCAGAGGGAGAGCAGATGATGGCAGAGGACAGCACAGCCCCAGTGAGCCAGATTCGGACTTGGGCATTTTGCAGTCTGAGAGATCCTGTTGATTTGAGTGGAGCTGCAGCAGGCACAGAATGTAAACGTGGCCCCCTGGATATCACAGTCGCTCAGGCGTGCAGGTAGAGTGATGCTCAGTATCCTGTTCCAAGAGATAGTGTGTTGTCACGGTTTGTCTGTCCCCACCTAAGAGACTAAAAATAAATGCTTTAATAGCCTTTTCAGATATTCTGCGCTGCCAAAAAAAAATGTTTCACTGCAAGCTCATATGTTATCTGTTGCACAGCTCTGTGAAATCCTTTGCATGGTAAAAAGTGCCTGAGAGGGAAGATTATGTGAAATGAGTATTTGAGCAGAGGTGACTAATCCCTTCAATTGACAGTTGATAGAAGTGGTTGACTGCAAAAAGGGTTGATGTATGTAAAGCAAAGTGTTCTGTCCTTTGCAGTTTCCTGATGCTACTGCAGTTATAGTAGTACAGTTTTTTCCATTGTAATCCTGTGCTCTGTGTTTTGCTCATGTGTGAGACATTTTCCTCAGCCTGAATTCTCTGCCTTTCGGAATCTCTTTAATACCACTTTACAAATCACGTTCAGGGTTTCTTTTGGGTATGGTGTGACAAATATTATTTATTACTATTCTACTGTGTTAGGTACCGTACAAACATATATTGAACTAGTAGGAATATTGTTACAACATTTTCTCAGTCATATTCCAGCTACAATGCTGGAGGCAAGAAGCAGATTTTATGGAGAGAAATAACCTTCTCACAGGCTGTTTTTCTTCCCCACAGCTCTACTCTGTTTTGCACCTCTTGCAGCCATTTACACCTGACTGAGGAGAAAGTGAAGTAAGTGTAAAATGCCACCCACATTGCACAGATGGAAATGACTGCATAACGGAGAAGACGGTGAAGGAGTCCGGTCACAGGGAGGGAGGTATCACCCGTGTATAGTTAACCTAAAGAGCTGCACACCAGGATGTGCAGATGTGAAAGTGCTAGTGAAAGCTTCTGGAGGAACAGCTATTGAGACTGCAGGGCTCAATCTGTGCTCATGCAATTACGACCTGTCTCATTTCACCTCTGTGGTGCTCGTTTTTACGAGTTTCATAAACTCTCAGCCTGGAAGGGACAACTGTGATTTCATTATTATTTAACCGTGACATTATTCTTTTTCCCAGCAATGTTGATTCTGAGCATGAAAATTATGTTTGAGGTACACTTTCAGGTTCTGTGTCCTGGAAAGTTGCTCAGTCTTGATCCAAAGATGCAAACAATCTTCTTTTACTTCACATTGTGATCTTTGCAGTTTCCCAGATTCCAGCAGTCAGATTTTGTTAGGTTTTTGTTGGCTTCATTTAAGAATTATCCCCACTGCAATCTGAGGCGTTACTGTAGCCTAAACCTAGTGTAATTCAGTAGTAAATCATGCCTGCGGAGCAAGAAAGGATGTCTGTCACGCTAGTATTGTTTTCCTCTGTCATTCACATGCCACTTAAATGTTCCCTTCACATGTTTAGATATCGCCATGTTTTTACAACATCATACTGTTAATGCTAGAGGGAAGAATAAGACAGTTCACCCGTTTTATAACTTGTTTAATTCCTCGCTGAAGAGCTTGACATAATTGGGAATGACTGCAGATCTGTTGTTATAATTAGAATTTGGTCTTTAGCCCTAGGCTTTTCCCCTTCAGGGGGGTTGATTGGAGGCCTGGGAGGCCTCACATCTCAGCATGCTATTTCCTGAAGCCTCTTTCATCCCTGCTGCTAAGTGTATACTGAGTGACTTGGAGGGTAAAGAATGAAGCTGCACAGGCTCTGCAGAAGCAGAGCAAATAAGTGATTTGTGCTGAGGTAGAGTCAGTATAAACCATGCGTTCAACAGGCACTGAAGCAGCCGGGTTTTTCTGTCACAAAGTGGCACCAGTATCTTCTGCTGAACATTGTGGTAAACCTCTGGTTAGGACCTACTGGACAAATGCCATGAGGACAAGAGAGGGAGGGAAGGAAAGCAGAAAATATCACGAGGAAGACATAGCCTTGTGGTGTCTGCAGGAAGGAGAGCTTTCTCTGTGTGTGTAAAGGATTTCTAGAAAAACTAGGGTTGGCCAGAGCAAATCCATGTGGGCCGAAGTGCTGCCAGAATTACCACCGTCAGGATCAGCTGCACCTGGATTGCAGGAGGGAAGAGGGGGAAGAAGGCTGTAGCATAGCCATGATACTGTCTCCTAGGCACACTAACAGGAGCGCTGCCGCTGCAAGCCACCCGGTTAGTCCACTCTTATATGAACAGGGCTTTTTGCAACACAGCTGAACTTGAGAAACCGTCTTTTTATAGAGTCTTGGTTTGGGCTGGGAGGCACTGAGGCGAATTCTCAGCTGCTGTAAATTAGCACCACTGCATGGTCTTCCATTACACCAGCTGGGGGCTAGGCCCTTATCAGAGTTTATTTACAGAAACGGGCACGATCTTTCAGAGCAGTCATGCTGCTGGAATAGGGATCAGAGTGACAAAAGATGTGCCTAGAAATACATTACGGGCTCTCTTCTCTGCTGAAGTGATGCAGGTATACATCAGTCATCTCCGAATCGTCCTGCCCACATTGTCATCAGAAACATACAGCTGCAAAACCCGTTTGTCCCAGGGACTTCAGTGGGTCCAATGCATATGTGTGTGCAACAAGCTCCCCACCGTGTGACATGCATGCCTGTGCGCTCGCAACGCAGGCTTATGCTTGTGTCTGTGTGTCCAGTTTCATATACTCGCCCACTCTGAGTCTGCAAAGCCTCTCAGCTTCACAGAAGTATAGTTCCACTGAAATTAGAAAGCAGGAGCATTTACAGGGGGCTCTCTGGGATGTCTTGATCCAAAACAAAACTTCCGCAGGCTCTTCAAAACATTTTCTGGCTGAATACATCACCTCTTCTCTGCTCCTCTCCTTTCCCTCTTGCACAAATGCATAACTTTTTGGTGACTTCGCTATAAAAATCCCGCCACTCCTCCCCCGAAGTCTAGACTCTGCAGAGTTGGAATGTGCCTTATTGATCTGTCAAGCCATTATATCTGGCCATTAGATTCACGCGTATTCTTCTGAGCTTAGCTAAATCACTCTGCAAACTGTTAATAGGCAATTTCACAGACCCAGCTGTCCAAAGATAACAAGAAAAGTTCAGAAAACAAGGTTTAGGTAACTGATCTGTGACTGCAGAGGGCTTGTAAAGCTTTCAAAATGGCCTGTGAGCGAAGGCAACTGGTGAGGAGCAGAGGCAGCCCAGATCTCTCAGGATATAGTCCTTACACCCATTCTGTTGATTATGTGTCACTCACTGCAACAACCTGGTATTATTTGCTTGACCTTTGTTCTTTGGCCAAAGGCAGGGGGTAAGTCCGGCAGGAACTGCCCTGTACCTCCATGTGAAATTGCTGGATAAAGATGCATGAGGAGCTGCAGGGCTGAGCAAAATAACTTCACTTCCTGTGGTGAAGCCTGGAGGCTGAATTTCAGGGAATGACTGACGTTTCCAGCAGCTCTCTGGGATCTCTGGGGATCCCTGGAAGCAAAAGTGTGCTGAGCCATATGCTTCTCCAGGAAGCGGCCCAGGTCATGGTCTGTTAAAGAGAGAAGCATTGTCCATTGTGATTACCTACGCTCTCAGCTGCACTTCGGAAACCGGCAGGAATGAAAATGTCAAACCTGAGTGCTGATGGGGAAACAGATGCCTCTCCCCATTCAAATATGAGTTCATGGTCCCTTTAGGAGAGCAATACGTGAATCTCTGAGCAACACATGCATCTAGAAATCCTGAACTAGGATCGTGCTCTCCGCAGAGAGCTCTGAGCAGGATCTCCTGAAGGTGGCAAGGAGCAGCAGAAATCGCAGCCTGGCTGAGTTAGGCACCCTGTGAGCGCTGCCAGGCCAGGATGACTGTTGGGCTGCGTACAGAGTCAGCAAGCTGCGCCTGTGCTACAGCGCAAAGGGGTGCTCACAGCTCATGCCGACACATGGAGGTTACGTATGAACTCCTCGGTCGCCACAGCAATGTGGAGTATGGTGATAGCCAGGCACCTAACAGTTTCTGCATGGGTTTTGCAGCTGGCTTGAGGCCACGCTGCCAGGGACGGGAGTGCCTGAGCTACCTAATTTCACTCCAGCTGAGAATGCATGCCCGAAGTACAGCGATGCCTTTCAGCCATACCCTATTGCATGCCTGGGTGCTGCGGTGCCCGTGCTGCTAATTTCTCCTCTGGGGTCAAATGGGTAACAAACACCCTTGCTTACGACACAGATTCATAGATCTGAAGAATTTGCCAAGCCTAAACTGAAGTCCGGGGTCACATAGCTCCATCTACCCTTTAATTCTCCAAGGAAGTCTGTTTGCTTCTATCATTGCCTCTGGAGAGATGCCAAAATATATTCCTTGGCAAGGCTTGGATCTTCCCACCAAAAGGTCGTTATCTTTTTGTAAGAATAAAGGGAGGAGCAAAACTCTCCAATTCCATGGCAAATAAACCAGCCGCCCTCAGAGACTTGCTCATCCTAAGGCCAGAAAGGAAGGTAAAGAAAAAGCCATGAAAGATATTTTTTTTCCACAATTTACAGGACAATTTGGTTCCCAGGTCTCCTTTCCTCATCATCAGAAGCTCAGAAGAGTGGTTAAAGCTAAGGAGAAGGTTGTCTTAGTGTCACGGCAGCCTTTGTGTTGTCCTGTCTTGTGTATCTTGCTAATGCTCCTGGGGTGAAGCTGACCTCTGCAATTGCCCCTTAAGGTCAAATGGGGAGGTACCACTGGATGTTGTATTTTTCCCCATTCCCTTTGTAATGTGAGGCCTAGCAAATTTCCAGAGCTCGTCTGGGAGTTTTACAGTGGGGACGGAGGACGCTGAGGGTGTCTGCGATTGCTACTACTCTCTTCCGGTGGCATGCAAAAGTTGTGGCTTTTGCTCTTTGCTGTTGGTCTCAAGCTTGTTACAGAGCCCCGGGGAACATTTTTTAGCCACGGGCTGGGGGGTGGATGCTCTGTAGACCTGTCTGAATTAACCATCTGCCTGTGGCTGTGGTGGAATGAGCTTGTCCCGGGACCCTTCTAATTCCAGCTTTGCTTTCTGGCATGACTTGTGGTGTAATACAGACCACAGCATTTCACCCAGTAGTTCCCACCAGAAGGAACTGCTCTTCTTTGCTTTAGCAGTGATGATACAGAGCCCCAGCATAAAGACTGCAAGTGACTGCTTCCTTGCACTAAGTGGTTTTGCTCCTTCCTTTATTCATTAAGTGGACGAGAAGTGCAGGGTGATGGAAATCAGCCTCCCTCACACCGTCTGGAGGAAAGCAAGGTAGATGTGAAGCCCTCATGGGGCAAAGGGAGAGGGCTAGTCTGTGCCAAGGGTTGCAGGGGGCTGGCGGGACTCTTCAGTCCAGCTCACCCTAAATATTGTATATGGGATCCCAGACAGGTTATTTACACCATCACTGCATGCAAGCCTTCTGGGAACTTGGTGGGCCAAATGTTGAGGCCATTTTCCCCACCTGCATGGGGCACAGGAGTCTGAGGTAGGTGGTGTAAATGTTGCTCCCACCAGTTCAGCTGTACTTCCTCCAGCCTCCTCATATCTAGCCTTCCCCAGGAACTGAGGGCTTAGAAACAGGGGCAGGTGAATCCCTGCCAAGCAGAGATCCAGTGAGTGCTATTTAATGCCTCACTATACCCTCCCTAACCTCCCTTTATCCTCTGCCCTTCTGTTCCCACTCCCTGTGAGGACGCAGAGGCTATGCAGATTACCCATCCCACACAGCTTGTCCCTGCATCCCTCTTGCATGTATTGTCAGGATCTGGCATCCACCCTCTGGGGGCTTTCCTCTGCGGGCAGCAGAAGGGTATAGGAGCAGTACATGGTGGTATTCGGACAGGAACTGGCAACAACAAAACGCAGGGGAATTCAGAATTAGGGAGCTGCAACTCTGATCTTAACTCTTCCTAGCAGGTGTCACTGCGTTAGCTGGAACATGCTATTTTTACAGCTGCTTTTTAATTTCCTGTGTTGTTTGAGTTCCAGCCTAGCACTGCCCCTAAGAAGTAAGACCACAGGCTGGGGCTGATCCTGAAAATCAGGAATCATTCTCAGAGCAGCCATGAACCATATCTTCAGCTAGCACCAGTCACTGACTTGTCGCAGTCACACCAGCTGCGAGTCTTGCCCAGCAGCCTGGGTCTGAACCCACGATCACAGAACCATGGAATCACAGGGTTGGAAGGGACCTCTGGAGATCATCTAGTCCAACCCCCCTGCCAGAGCAGGGCCACCTTAGAGCAGGTTGCACAGGAACCCATCCAGGCGGGTTTTGAATGTCTCCAGAGATGGAGACTCCACCACCTCCCTGGGCAGCCTGTTCCAGTGCTCTGCCACCCTCAAGGTAAAGAAGTTCCTCCTCATGTTTAGGTGGAACTTCCTATGCTCAAGTTTGTGCCCATTCCCTCTTGTCCTGTCCCTGGGCACCACTGAAAAGAGCCTGGCCCCGTCCTCCTGACACCCACCCTTTAAGTATTTATAAGTGTTGATGAAGTCCCCCCTCAGCCGTCTTTTTTCTAGACTAAAGAGACCCAAATCCCTCAGTCTTTCTTCATAAGAGAGGTGTTCCAGTCCCCTAATCATCTTTGTAGCCCTTTGTTGCACCCTTTCCAGCAGTTCCCTGTCCTTCTTGAGCCGGGGAGCCCAGAACGATATGGGGCTGAGGGTTAAGGTTTGCCCATTTCCTTGGAGAGACAGTTGAAACTGCAGCCAGAACTTATTCCTACATGCGCAGGCACCTGGGGCCAGGTGAAGGTAGCGAAAAGACGCCCTTGTTCCCAGCAAGCTCAGGTCCTGTTGTGGTCAGGAAACCATGCTCCTCATTCCCTCTGCAGACATCTGCATTGCCCCTCATAGGACCACTGCCTGGCAAAAGCCCTCTAGAAAGTGGAGATGCCAAAATAGAGAGGCCTGTACTTTTGTGTTGCCAATGTGCAACATCCTAGTGCCACACCGTACTTTTGCTGATTTTCTTTCTGGAGTCATTGCAGATACTGGAAAACAGAAAAGTGCTTTCTTTGGGGAGCTGCCTACAGACATCCCACAAAGGAACCGTTGGGAAGTGGAGTGGGAGGCAGGATGCAGCGCAACCCTTGATACCAGCCCACGGTGCACCTAGACATAAACACTGGATGTGTCCTCTGGTTAATTCAACAAAAACCCTATTGTGTGCTCACATGTGATCCACATCAAATCCAGGAGAGCTGGCGCAGCACAGATCTGGAATTAATAATTGTGGATCCTCCACCTCGGAAGGCTGCATAACAGTGATTGCTCAGAGACCCTGGCAGCTTTGAGGAATTGTTGTGTGATGGCTGTGTTCTCAGTAACAGGATTAGCTATAATTAAATGACGCTACATTTATTCATTAAATGTCTCTGTTCGTATGATCCTTTCACTGCTTTGTGGCAGGATTTGCAAAAGTGCTCAGCCTTGCCCTAACTCTGCTCTCACAAAAGGTAGTCTGGAGTTGCACTAGCATCTTCAAGCAGAGCAAAAGTCTTTTGAGAGGTTACTTTCAGTCTGAAAACCTTTAGCTACTGTGATGGAAAAATGCAATGGATCTTGGATCCCAATGCAATTCATGGGATATTTTCATCTGTGCAGGATCTACCTGTTCTCCCTACATGAAGCGAAGTTGGCTTCAGAGCACAGCGAGGCAGGAGAGCCCTAGGAAACAGCAGAGGTGTATGGGAGGATGGAGGGTTCTGCAGCAGGGGTACTCCCCAGGGAGCCAGTGCTCCAGGAAGGGGGCATGGGAGGGAGGCAACAGCTTTAAGATGTGCTGTATGAAAAGTGTGCCAGGGTATGTGTGACATCAAAGATCTATTAATGTCTGCATCCTGTCCCTCTTCCACTTTGCTTAATCCTGTCCTGCCTTTTTGAAATGTCACCTGCCGTCTCAGTCAATGCACAGTCCTTCCCCACTTCCTATCCCAAATTGTTCCAGGCCTTTGCCTTTCCCCGGTAAAGTGACACTGCAGTTTGTCCCAAAGATGTGGAGGACCTTTCTTCCCTATCATTTCTTCCATGAGCAAAAGGTCAAAGCTATCACTTCTGTGCCCGGGTAGGAGGGACAGCTGTGAGTTGAGTCATCCCACAGGCGCGTATGGTGCAGGGTGTCCTATAGATCCGCTATTGTCTCAGGAGGGCAGTGAAACCCAGCCCAGCAACCTCGGGCCTGACGCAGCTTTTCCAGTGCTGTTGATACTTAAGACAAGTGATTGTTATTTCAGAAAAGAGGAGGTGATTTCTACTCCCTCTGTCTATCAGGAAGGCTGACGCTAAAAAGCCAGACGTGACCGGTGATTGTTCCTGAACTAGGAGCAGTCTTTCAAAATTACGACTGAATTATTCTCTGCCCTGGCTGCCACGTCACGGCACCCCATTGAATTCACTGTTTTTCAGGGCCGAATGCAGCCTGACGGCCTTCCCACAAAGCCTATGGAGAAAACAGATCTGCCCCTTTTTTTTAAGACTCCCTCACAACATAGGATCTTGATGAAGTTAACAGCTGGCAAATGCAGAACGTGGAAAAGGAAATACTGCTTCAGGCAACGCTGTCATTGTAACCCTTGGAATTCAGGGCTGCAGGAGGCTCATGCAGCTAGCTGTTTTTTCAAGGACAGCGGCACAACAAATGCGACAGTCGGTAACAAAAGCTCAGAGAGGAAAGCAAGAGTTGGCAGGGGACAGGGAGGAACTGCCTTCCAAGCATGGCGCTGAGTGACTGATCTGTGAGGTTATCTTTTACTAAAGTATTCAGGAATCCTCTGGGAATGGGAGGCAACCCAAAATTGTCAATTTATAGGTTTGTATTGTGTATCTGGTCAAAACCCGGAGAGTTTTGCTTTACGGAGCCAAAAAGAGAACACAGGCCAATTTCTGATACTTTTTATGTTCTGATAGAGATTTCTATCACACATGCAACTAATCCTACAAGGTAACACCCTCTGACAATGTACGTCCTCATACTTTGGGTTATATCAGCTAAATATGCAGGTTTTTTATTTTTGCCTTCTTCCCTAATGGAACAAAGCTTCTGTGACGGAATTTCTCTATATGCCTTTATCTCTCAAACTTCCCCCCTTCCCACATGAAACTTAGAGCCCATTGACTAATGTAGCCAAATTTGACATAGGGGTAGAGATCAAAAAGGCATTACAGTCCTGTGAGTTTCATGGAAACTGGTGATTATTCAGAAGGCTCTGATTATCCTATGGGTTACTTAAAATCGGTGCCTCTGGTGAAGAAAACGCTGCAGCGTGATTTCAGTGTTACCTGTTCTGTTCTGCCTGCTGAGTGGATGTGCCCAGGGTCTGCCTGGTCAACATGCAGCACACATAGCCCCATCACCTCTCAGTGGTTGGGGTACATGCAAGATGCTGCAGAGGGGCTTGGACTCAGATGCGTGAGTGTGGAGGGGGAATGGAAACATTCTGGAGGTGGGAAAGATCAATGAGAACCTGATAGAGTGGTCCAGTGAAAAACTATGGCCACAAGGCATTAATCTGTAAGAAACTGGATTGTGTCAGTTATGCTGCTCATAGAGCAGCTTGCTTTGTTTTCTGGACAACACAGCCCACAGAAAAACGTTCCCTCCACAGACTTGTTGGTTTGTTTCCTAACGTGTACACAACTCTAGATACCAAAAGGACATTTGTATGAGTACCATCATCATTGTCCTTTGCAAGGTTGTATTTAATCACAAAGACCTGATGTTTAGGAAGAAGTTCTTTACAATGAGGGTGGTGAGACACTGGTCCAGGTTGCCCAGAGAGGTGGTGGAGGCCCCATCCCTGGAGACATTCAAGGCCAGGCTTTGATGAGGCTCTGAGCAACCTGATGTAGTTGAAGATGTCCCTGCTTACTGCAGGGGGGTTGGACGAGATGACCTTTAGAGGTATCTTCCAACCCAACACATTTTATGATTCTATGAAATGACAAATGTGTGGAATGAATGGGACACCATTATGGCACACTGGTAATTTAAGCTGCTATTGCTTCTGCCTGTTTGAGTGTCATTCTGATGTACGGTTTAATTCTGATTTCAAGTTTGCTTCCCATCTATGCAATGCATTGATTTCTGTGAAATTATCCCTGTATTACACAAGGAACGTTTGCTTTCTGAGTAGGGAGCATTTTCTGTTCTCCACAGGCAGATGCAAACAATAGGTCACAGCAGGGTAAGAGCAGAATCAGGTTTGATATCTTTAATAAATATAAGACAGCCATTTTACAGGAGGGATCACAAAGTATTACACGTGCACTAAGTGTCCAGCGCCTTTTGAGAAAGGGGATGGTTAGGCATTTCCAGAAGTGCTTCAGGATCACTTATCTAGGTGTGTGACCAGCTTGAAGATCTTGGAAGGCAGGTGCTTTGCAGGTACATGGGAAACCACAGCTCACTTGGGCTGTGCTGATCCTCAGAAATTGCAGACAAGGTTGAACTTGCAAGCTTAAGGAACAGATGTTTCAGTTGTTGCTCTCACTGCAAAATTCACAAATACTTTGTATGTCTTAAAGAAGGCTATTTCTTGCCTAAAAATGGAAAACTAAGTTGGATTTTGGATGTGCCGCTGTTGTGTAACAGAGCACAGAGAGGGGCCAGGCAGTACATGTACACGGCACAGCCCAGCACAGCAGCTGGCGTCCTGGGAGCAGCGTACTCCACTGGCCTTCCAGCTTGTTACGCTTTGGTTTGCAACAGGACTATTTTGGTCCAAGTGCAGGTCTCCACTGACATAGCCATACTGCTTGGTCAGGGACCTGGTGTGCCTTTTCTGAGAGCGTGAGAGGGAGGGAGGGAGGGAGGGGTGGAAGAAGACAGCTCTTCCAGCCCTTAAACTGTCACTGTACGCTGTGGATTGCACCACTTCTCTCAGAGACAACATAAAAGCACTTAACTGCCTGAAACATGGCTGGCGTTGAGCGCTCTGCTGTGCATCCCAGCAACATGAGGGTTGCCAGGTAGCCTGTAATTGTATAAAACTTAGGTTTTTGTAGGAACCAGATAGAAATGGGTAATTACTCACAGAAGGTGGTCATAATTGCCTTTGCTAACAAGTAAGGGCAGAAACTGTTGCCTCTAGCCCCACTTTAAAGGGACAAAGCAAAGAGCAGTTGGCAGGAGGAAGAGGTGGAGTCTGCCAGAGGAATTTCCCATAAAGAAGAGGTGTTTGGTGTTTGACAGGGTAATTGGATGTTTAGAGGAACAGGCTGACATGAAAATACATTGTCTTTTGTGTGGCTCAGGAGGGCCGATCTTTGAACACAGCAGAAGAGGCAGGAGCCGACCCAGTAGCATAGTATGCTGGTGTAGCCAGCATATGGTGTAGCCAAAGCTCTCATTTGGATTTTGGGTGCCATATCTTCCTGAGGGGCTGAGATGTACACCTGGATCTCCCTGGTAAAGGTGTCCAGGGCTCAGGACAGGTGCCTTTTTAATATCTTGATTATAAAATAAAATGAACATTGCATAACATTCCCTCCCAGCCTGTCTCCATTATGCCCCACCAAATAGTCTGTGTTTTAAGCGGTTTAGTGTCTTTGAATCCCACCGTCCTGTTGAGCAATGAGGTTATCTGGGTCCTTTCCTTCACATGGTCTTCAAAGGGCCTTGCAATTCAGAAGCACGTGTGAGAGTAGGTGAGTTTTGCATGCAGGAAGGACATGGACCTGGCAGAGGTAGCCTCCCTCAGGCCACCTGGGGAGTGGTGGAGGTGGCCTCCTTGGGATACTTCCCTTCAGGCAGGAAGGGAAGTTTTGCATTTGAAGCTCCCAGTTACAGGATGGTTTTAAATCATGATCTTGCCCCACTTCTTCCTCCCTTCCTCTCTCAGTACCACCTCATCTCATGTCTTGTGAATTAAGGGATATTGCTAAATCCTCTTCCTGGCATTTAGATAAAATGCCCCAAATTCGTCTCTTTGCAGCAGATCTTTCAAATATTCCATCACCTCATAGATCAGGCAGTGCAGGGTCTTTCCGTAAAGGGCCCACTAGCCTTGGAGAGAGGTTATGTTTTGCCAGTCTGCTCTTGTTTTGGATTTTACATAGAGGGAGACTGTATTGTCAACCTATTAATTGTCACAAAGTTAATGGCTTTGGATCTAGAGGCCATAGGCTTAAATTTGTGGGAATGAGATTTACTGAAGACTGTCACATGAGGATACTGTGACAATCTGGTTGAGGCATAAGAAGAGCAATCCTATTAGCTTGAATTGCCAATAGGGATCAAAGATCTCTTCCCTCTTACACAAATGCCTTGGAAGCAAACTGCTCACTGTCCAGGTCTATCAGACCATGAAACTAGATTAGCAAACTGGTGCCTCTGTGGCCAAACGACAGAGCAGCCGAGGGACTGCTGTATATGTAGGAAGAGAGAGGAAGGGGAGGTTATGTGAATATGTGGCAAATAACTCACTTTATAGGATATAATTAGATAAGACTAAAGTGCAGCAGCACTACCAGCTGAATGCAAACTCTCTCTCCACCGTAGCGAAGGACACATTCAATGCTGTGGCCATGAGAACCACCTCAGGGATGAACAGCATCCGAAAATTTGTCTTCACAGCTAGAGGCTTGTGTAGAGTGCTGAGATACCTTCTTTTAGTGTACAAGGAGCAGAATGTAAACCCTTTCCTGTCAGGTATGTGCCATATGCACTTTGAAACAGATAGCTTTTTATTATTTTTATTTATAAACTGTCCTGCTGGCCCCCTACCTACTATGATTGCTGTAGGTCATAGTCTTAGTCAGGGGGCAAGGACTGAACAGAATTCAGGAGTCAGCTAGCTCCACTTTGGTCCCTCTGTGGATAGGCTAGGTCTAAAAATGTGGCCTAGTTAATGAAGTAATGTAGCCAAGCAATACGGTTGACATTTTTTGTTAACTCTCTGAGTTGACAGGTAGCGTTTGGGTAGCTATGTAAAATTAGCCAAGTAATATGAAATTAATTTATTGGATAGATGTTTGAAGGTTAAAATCAACCTTGCCCAGGTTGTATTGATAAGTAGGATACTTATCAGTAGAGAATAGCAGAGTATTTACAAGAAGTACATATTTCACTCTGCAAGGCAGAATTTTGCCGTCTGCTCCTTATTATTCCCTCTTGCAAACTTACCATAGACCACAGATTTTGATAAAAGCTTGAGCTCTTCTTCTTATCCTTTCAAATGCACTGTCTTTGCATTGAAGCATACAGAATGTACCTTAAGCTGAGTGAAAATTCTTCAATAGTTTTAGTCCCTTAAATCGGCTGAGCAGTATGACTGGCAGATCACAGGCATTTCTCCTTGGCAAGACAGTTTGCTTACTTGATAATTCACCGGAGCTGGAATTTCCTTCCCTTCCAGGTCTCGCCCACAGCCCAACCTTGCAGCCACAGCATATGCCCTCAGCAAAGGGAACTTTGCTGCTCATTTTGCTTCTGCCTTTTGATGTTTCTTATTGTGAGCCAAGAATATGAACACTTTGGTACACACAGAAATGAGGGAGGTACTCAGAGAACACTATACATAAAAGTTAGCGGCCAAGACAACCATGTGTAGAATTACTAGTCAATACCCGCTACAGAACAACCACAACCAACATAGTATTTATTGATTACATCTTATATGACAAGTTTCTAAGTAGTATAAGTAAGATTTTCCAGCACAGTAGTTATTAGCCTGTCTTTCTTTCTCCTTTTTTTTTTATTTGATTTGTTTCTGATCTAATCCTGACTTGAAGTAAGCCTATTCACAGCTCTGGCAGCAATTCCTGCCCACAGGATTTGGGAAATTCATACTGTAAAGGCAATATGGATTTGCCATTGATGGTTTTGCCTTAAAATGGATCTGAGTTAGAATCCAAAATTTGAACGTCACATTACTCTGGGTAAATACAGGCTCTGATTTTAATGCTAATACGAATCTGTATTGCAGGACTTGACAAGAAAAAAACAGTAGTAATAAATAGTATCTGAAACAGCAGGAACAATAATAACATCAATAAAAGCAATAAAGCCAATCATATCAATGCATTAGAGCTCCTACGCTCATAAAGAATGCATTTATGAGTGCTTTTGAAACTCTGCATACAGGGATCTTTCACCTACAATTGCAGAGCATACACTTTTGGTGTGCAACACAGCAAGAGCAGGATTCCAGCACAATCTTTCAGGGGGAAAGCAAAAAATAACATCAAATAGTATCACAATTGAAACAGAGGGGATCATTCAGGCAACGTGTAATTAACCCAGCTGGAATTTGGTCAGGATGTCCAGGTTAACACCTCATCCAGTTAGTGGGCTCTGTAGTAAATTGTTGAATATCGTTGTTTAAAAGTCAAATAATTTACTGAGCTCTTTTCATGTGTGGAATATACAAGAAGGTCAACTGCCTTTTTAACATCTGGTAGCAGAACCCTGGTGATTTACCTGCACACTGGTGATTGTAGATAGCCGAGTGATGGATGACTTTGCTAGAAAGCTCTTTCTGTTAACTCATACAAGCCCACAAGGAGCCTGATAACTCTGCTTAGTGGAAACATTAAAGGCTTTATCTGCAGCTTGTGTAGACTGACAAAGCACCATAGATGTCAGTGGGACTTTGCTGATTTATAGACGCTTTGGCTATATCTCTACATCAGGAGGCCATTCATTATTCTTGCTTGGAAAAAAAAAAGGGAAAATAAGAAAAATAGGAACTATTTTTACTACTTACTTACTTAACATTTTACTCTGACTTTCAAATTACCTTTCAAATCAAATCTAGGATTTGTGCATAGCCTGGATGCGACGATACCACACTTACCCTAATTGCTTAGCTGCCTGACATTGGTGGCTGTAGGAAAACCAACAGGAGAATTACAGGAACAGCAAGCAGAGTAGTAGATGGTCATAAGGAGGATCAGAAAACTGATTAGGGGCTAAATATTCCCTCAGCCTAACGAGCCATGCACAGGGGACACTGCCTGCATCTCCCTATCCCTTTCTGGCTTCCTACATCTCATGTCAGTTTAAGCACAGACAAACCTCACTAGTTCTGCTGATCCTGTAGAGCTGACCTTCCTCTCTTATAGAGCACCTCTTTGATCAGCAAATCTGTAGTCTGAGAGACTCTGAGTGCTTTGCATTGACTGACAAAAACTAGTTTTCAGTCTTGCTGGCAAGAGGAAGCTAATATGGATAGGGAAAAGCAAGGTGAGTTCACTCTGTTTTCTGCCTTACCAGCAAAACTGTCAGTCTGCAGTCACAGCTTTGCAGCTGCTGGAAACTGAAGAGGCAGGAAGGGCATAACACTGCCTAATTTCTTCCCTCTTCCTGGGCTGGCAATTAGAAAATTCATCTTATGGCTTCTGGAAATTAGAAAATCCATCCTAAGGTTTGAAACTTTTGCTTCAGTTTCATCCCAGACTTTAACAGGCACAGCGCTGAGCTGGGCTTCTCCACTGGGGATGACTTGGAGGCAGTGCGGAGAAGATGAATGTCAGATATACCAAGGGCCGTAGTTTCATAGTACAGTCCTCCTCCAGACTGCTCTTGGTTTCCATAGATCTCCAGGTCACCGGGGGATGCTCTACCTCCAGTGATTTACTGTCCTGGCAAATATAATTCGGAGCACAATCTATGCTGTATGTTGCAATGAGGCTATCAGCGGCTGAATGAGGGTAATGTTTGCAGTCAGGACTTTCCTTTACAAACACTGAATCATGCTGTTGTGAAACGAGGACGGAGTGATGAATGACTCACTATTGGCAGCACACATTGCCCTATCAGTCGGCTCTGTTGAGGGGAAGGGGGGGCTGGTGTTTGATATCATCTCTGCACTCCCAGCTCCCAGCATGCTAATGAGGAACGCACACTGTGGCCTGTATTGATCTGTGATTTGCTTATTCAAGAGGCTCTGCACAAAGACACCCGGGTTGCTGGAAGTCCTGTTATTCACCAACACAAAGATGTTGCTTTGGGGATGTTTAAAAACATCTCTCTTGCTTGACTGTGATGCTTTCAGCTTCAATCAGTCTTTTTATTTTGTTTTGGGTTTTTTTCCCATGGTGAATGCTTTGTAGCAATAAAATGCAAAGCTTCATTAGTAAGGGACAGAAAAAGCATGCTTAGAAGATTCAAAGAAATAGTAGTAAGATATAAACTCTTGGGCCAGTGGTTCAAGGCCAGCCCCTGCTGCTTATGAGATAAGCGACACATCCCCTTTTTGGGTGCAGGTGATTCTATGATACGACAGAGGCAGGAGTGGACCTGCCTGTTGGTACAGTGTTGAAATGGGTAAATTGCCAGGCTGTGGCTCAAGAAAGGGAGAGGGGGAACTGTTGTCCTCATTGAAAGGGCATCAAGCTGCTTGCTCTGCAGACTGTTTCTAAGATATGGCACAGATTATCTTCCCAAAGAATCCCTTCAGGATGTGGGGAAAGGGTCTGCATCCTGTGATACCCAGGGTTGAAAACAATATTACAGGAGGTCTCCATACTTAGAACCTGAGATGATAACTATCCCTACTGCCTAAACCAGCACACTGCAGCCACCTTTTACTGAGACTCTTAGCTGCAGTCCCACAAAGTTTATGGATTGATCTGTCCTCTCAAGATGAAAGAAGGTGTTCACAGATCACCAGTGAGGCACAGGGAAGGTTGGCCTGCCCCTGCCAACTGCCTGGGATTAAACAGGAGACTTCAGTCACCAGTGGCTGATGCTGGGTCCGTAAGCAGCAGATCCCAAGCTCACTGCAAGGCTCCTGCTAACTTAAGCAGGCTACAAATCAGGCTGGGAATAAGCACCATGTTCACTTAGAAAGACTGAGTGGAATTTAAAGGATGGGAGACAGCAGCTCTTCCCGGGAAAGGGCAGGGGCAGACAGCCTGGATTCCTTCGCAGACACATCCTGCACTAATAAGCGTTCAGTACTTGCACAAAGTATGGGCGAGGTGAACACACAGGAGTACCTTTGTGCAACAAAAGAGGTCGGAGTGTGGTTGCAGACCAAGCCCTAGGGACATGACAGTCACATCTCTCCATTAAGTAGCTGCGAGTTAGTTTAAGAGGGACAAGCCCTGTTTTTCAACAAATAAAGTAGCTAAATTAATCAAGGAAAAGAAAAACGCATCCAAGCTGTGAAGCAGGTTTTTTTCTGACAACAGTCCCCTCCCTGTGAATCTCTGCCATGTGGTGGTATGAGTATGGGCTAAACTACGGTTAAGGCTGAGTGAACAACATGATTTCAAAAGTAATTGGGAAAAGGAGCGTGGAAATTGAATGAAGCCCAGAAATATGTTCTGAATCCCCACCCCAATCACACCACGGGAGGAACTCGACATTGCCGTAAATCAAAATGCATGTTTAAAACCTTTTTATAGTTTCTGCAGCGCATTCTCCCGGGGCCCAAGATGGCTGTTGATAGCCAAGAATGCATAACACTGAAGCATCACAGGTCCTGGAAAATCCTATCAAATTTTATGGAAAATGATAACATTCCTGCAAGCTTAATGAACTGTCGTTTCAAGGTTCTTAGGAGCTGTACGCCCACTACTGAAATGTATGGATGGTGCACGCAACCTTGCAGAAGAGATAAAACCCTCTAACAGTCCTGTGGTGTTAGCCAGGCTAAACTCCCTTTCATCTCCAACAACCACGCACCAATATTCACTCCTAACACGGTCCTATAAATATTCCGAGCCTCTACAGAAACCTACTGGCTGCAGCCCCAGTCTGCTCTGTAGGGTTTTCCTGAAAGGCTTTATGGCTTTACTAATAAGGTAGACCCCAGATTAACCCCCATTCTCAGATTTTTCCTTAAAAAGCCCCCGCAATCAGCTCAGGAAAGCAGGCAGCAAAATAATGGCTGGTTCAAAACCTCCACCCTGCACAGAGGTCTCTGCCCAAACCACGGGCTTGTTTGTTTTCCTCAGGAGTGCACAGGCTCTGGGAAGGGGAGCTTTGGCGTGGAGCTCTTTTGGGAAGAGGTGAGTGTGGGTGTGAAGCCAGGCGGCTCAGGAGGAGAAGTGTGGAGCGGGCGCAGAACCAGAGAAAGGCGGATGCCTGAGCAAGCACAGTGTGTGGCCCTGGGAAAAGCCCAGAGAGAAGGGGCTTTTGGGTGGGGGGCTTGGACAAAACAGCAGGGGAAGTTGGGAACAGAGAAACCCTCTCCTGTGGCTTGACTCCTGCTGTGTCACACAGGAGTTTGCCTCTCCTTTGTAAATAAACAAAGCTGCTTCCAAAAACCTACCTAAGCCCTGCACTGACTTTTCTTCCTGATTGGAACAGCCTACAAGATTGTGAATTTTAGATAGCCCCGTGGATGGAAGAGGAACAGCAGGGGTTTTGTGCAGACAGACAACCTAGCAATACACGCAGACACATATTTAAAGGGATGTGCAGTGGAAGTGAGTGGAAGAGACAGATGGGAGAGGGGGTAATATTCAGCAGGAGTCCTGAGATCCTCTCCCTTCTTGATGAAATGGTGTCTGATGTAGATAAATTCACTTGGGATGTTTCCCAGTTTCAATTCCTGACTGTAAATACAGGCAAATTCTTATGCTGCCTCATTTTCTTCTGTGCGTGCACCAAGTTAATGGGGAAGTGTTTGTGTTTCTTTAAGTTGTTAGGCAGTGGGTTACCACTAGCTTCCTTAATCCAGGTACCTTGTTATCTTAATTAAAAACCAAAATCAGCTTTGATCTCCTACAACTGCATTGCATAACCAGTTTCATTTACTATTGTTTAGGCTCAGTTAGCTTTCCATGATGAAAAGAATTTGTATTTCACACTGGGCAGGAAGTCCTACTTAAATGTTTCCTGGTTTTGATCTCCTTAAAGGGAATTAAATTATGTTCCTGCTTCAAAAAATGCATGGCAAACAGATTACTGAGCCACTAGACTTGCCATACTGTGAGCCAAGGGAGCAGCAGGCTGGGCACACGGAGGCTGAAGTTGCTCCCTTCTCTTGCTTTAAATGCAAAAGGGGCTGTGAAGATGCTTCAAAGCTGGTTTTTGACCCCTTTCTGTTGCACTCCTTGCTGGCTGTCCAGTCTGGACCCTCATGTCAGCTAGAGGCAAGTTCAAGTAGACCTTTACCCCTTCTCACCCGGCTCCCTCGGGCTGGGAACACGAGTAGGGCTAGCAACGACGACTCCGGACACAAGGTGAGGCTTGGAAGGCACCAACCACCCCTCCTTCTTCCTGACGAAATGAGTCTCAGGAGGCTCTTCTGACTGCTTGGGTTGCTGTCACACCGAAGATGTCGGCAGCTACCAGGCTGGAGCATCCCAAGGGCTGTTGTGGGTTTCTGCAGGCCCTGCTCCTCTCCGAGGGCAGCTCCGGCGCTGTGCCCTGCCTGCCCTCACCCTCCTCAGTGCGGGCGCACCCGGGAGCTGTGCCGCAGGGCTCTGATCGGACCGGGAAGGCTTTCCCACCACCTGGCCATCCTTCTGCAAGCGCAGAGCACCAGGCTCTGCTGGCTCCCATGCCTTGGTGGCACAGCTGGGAGTCTTGCCAGAAAGGAACCAAAATCTGTGTTAAGACAAACTGCTGCTTTCCCCAGGAGACTGAAAGAAGCTCCTGATGACCCAGGAGAAAAGCTTTCTAAGTTGCTAAGTGGGATTTTAGATCATTTAAGTACAATACCCTTTATCTCGCTCTCCAAACATGCTTCAGACTGTATCCCAGAACTTGTTTTTCATTTCGGATGGGATCTGGGAAGATTTACTTGTTGCCAGGTAGACACTCTCACAGCCTGGCAAAGCACAGTAAAGCAAATAGGACTGACATATATTCTCACTATGCGTACCGTCTAAATCCAAGGAACAGGCTGCCCCATAAAGCACTCAGCTGCCTGTCTTGGACAGCAGAGGGGATTGAATTGCTTTATTTCTCTTCCCTCTTTGCCCTGAGACAGGTAAAGACCAGTTTTTGTGACTCTGGGAGATGCCTCTGGTTTCCTGTGGCTGCCTAAGCAAGAGCTTTTGGCATTTGTGGGGGTGACCCAGGCACCCCCGGTGCAGGGGGAAGGGAAGCTGAGCTCTCAGGGTTTGAAGTGTTCTTGCTTCTCATCTTACCACTCAAAGGAAGCAGGAAAGAAAATGGTGACACATTTTCCCCACCAGTTGCCCTACATAAAAACAGTTATCTGCTTAAATGGTTACAGAGCGGCTGAAGTTTGCAACGGGTTGTCTGCAAGTTAATCCCCTGTGTCTCCATCAATTGGTGTCATGGGAGTTTACGAGAAGCCAGAAAGAGACAATGGGTAAAATCTAGCCACTTAAAATGGAAGTAAAAAAAAAAAAAAGACTCTTTTGAGTGTTATAATTTTGCAGGTTTTACTTCCTTTAAACCCACCCCTGCTTAGTATGTGATAATCTTGCCTGCTGTTCCCCTTCTCTTTTATCCTATCGGCACCTTGGCCCTCCAAAAGGACATTCCTTGCACACATAGATTTCATTTTCTCTTTCTTCCCTGCAAAACCTCATTTTCATGCTGTTTTACATGCAGTTAGGATGGCAGCACTCCTGAAGTAGCTCTGGCATGTCAGTGCCCCTGGAGATGCTCTGTGTTGCATGGGAAGCCTCTTGAGATGTGTGAGTGCATGGCTGAGCTTTAATGGGTTAATGAAGACCAAGACCCATTTATGGAGCAAGTTCTTTCAAAAATCACTGCCTGTTATTGCAAGCTGTTTGCTGTCGGGTCAATTAATGGGGGGCTACAAGGGGCAAGAAGTGCCTCAGGTGACCCTAGGCAGCGTCCAAGCCATGGGCTAGTCCTGTTTTAGCCTTCATTTTGGCTAGTTTGGCCTGCTCCCTGCCTTACTCTAATGAGACCCTGCAAGTCCCAAGGCCCTGTACAATTGCCCTGAGTGCTCGTCCTTGAAACCAGCCCTAAGCACAATTCGGAGTAGAGCTGGGCCCTCAAGGGCAAACATTTGGCTACTGTCTCCCTCCTGTGATGAATTCAGATGATGTGACTGCATGCTTTAATCCTATGAGAGCAGTACAGTCCAGCACGCTCGCAAGAGCGAACTTTTGGCTAAATGGGGCAGGAAAAGCCGGAGCATATACAGCAATTATGTCTGCCTATACAGCCTACGCAAATGCTATGGGCCAGCTGGACAAGACTGCACGCAAATAAGAAATGTACACAGTTATCTACCTGGCTCGCAGACTCAGACAAGTATCTGCACGTACAAGTTCATGTGCATGCAGCAGACTGAGCCCAAGCCAAACACGAATTATTCCACTCAGTCCAGTGGGACAAGATTTGTTTGTGCAGTTTCAGGGGCCGGTCTGAAAACTTGGAAAGAATATTTTCCAGGCATTTGACCAGTTTCTGGGTAATCTGAAAAACGGTATCTTTTACCGAGAATTATATAGCTATAGACACACTCTTGCATATGTACATTCATGTATTTGATAGCTTTTTGCTCGCTTTTTTAGTCGTTTTACTCCAATTCTACTCTAGTTGTAAATGTACCCTGGAATGTGAGGATTAAGGAAAGTTAACCTAAGTTTTTCAGAAAAGAGTTTTTGGGGCCACAAAATGAGTAGGAGGGTTTTTTGGGGAAGGGAGGACGTATTTTGCTTCCTACATATACTGAGCGTCAGCAGTCTTTAGTTCTACTTAAATGTAAAGGAAATATGTTAGCAAGGAGGGAAGTGCCTTGCATTTTTTGAAGTCTATTATTAAAACATAACAAAAATCAGACAAAAGTTTGCTTTGCAATCCACTGAAAGATCCGTGTCTTTTGGACTGAAAAAGTAATTTCTCCCATATGGTTAGGGTAGCTCCATTGTGCTAGGACTCCTGAAGCGGCAGCTTTCATTCTTTTTGTTTGTTTTCTTGTGGGATGGCAAATTGCCCAGCACCTGAAGGCAGCTCGCTGCGGCACCATCACCTGTGGGCTGGAGTGTGTGGCTGTCACCAGTATCGATCCTGTTGCCTCCTGAATGGTGGATTGAAAGAGCCTTTGAGTTGCTGCTTGGAGGATGCAAGGTGGGCGTCCTCTCTTACCACAAAGCTCCTGTGGCCTTGGGTTGGAAACGTGTGTGTGCCTGGGTGGGATGCCCTCTGTGTTGTGGGGGCTGGGATTTTTCTCCTCGCCCCAGTCTGGCTAGCTGGTTCTCTCGGCTAATGGAAAACAGCAGAGGTCCTTTGAAGCAAGGCAGATATTCATCAGCAAGGAAGCTGCCCTCCCAAGGTAATGTCGTATTGTCCCAGCCATCGAAGGGTCCACGCACACGCTGGGTTTACCTTTCTCACCTCACCTCCAGCTACCAAAGAAAGCAGGATGTGGCAGTACCACGCACTCCTGTTGGAAATACCAAAGTAAAAGCAGGGCTTCTGGAGTCAGCTCCTCAACAGGGAGATTTGAAAGAGCTTCTATGCTCCCTTCCAGATGCTTTTATCTCTGACTCACCACCTGAAAATGCAAGATACCATCGGAAAGAATCCTTCCTTCTTTCCAATGCGTTGTTTGCTTGTTTGTTTCTATGTAAATGGGGTTAGGTTAAGGGCTGGGTAACAGAGGGCGTCCATCCACTGTGCTCCACCGTGTCCCCACCTCCTCTTGCCCAGGAGCATGGAAAGGGTAAATATAGCTCCTCACTCATCCTGCTATTTATGCGTTAGAGCTAACGCAGTCATCTTGACTGGAAAGCTGAGATATTAAAAAATTGATTGTAGGAGGAAAGCACGGCTTAATGGATTGACCAGTGACTTACAGGTCAGAGGTTGAACTCCAGCTGTGGTTACTCATGACTGACAGTTACCACCATCTGACATGGCTTTTGGGAGCTGAAAAAGCCTCACTGATCATGGCAACACCTGGGGCCAGGGCAGCTCCTGGACACGGTGTTGAACATGGGACAGTCTGCTGGACTCAGCCCTGCTCCCCCAGGCTGACGAGCCACAGGCAGAGCCCAGCAAAGCTGAAGGCCAGTGCACGTCGTCGGTTGTTTGAGCTAAAGCAGCAAAAGTAGGAAGGGAGGAGGCTATGAGAAATAGCTTAAAAACCATAAACAGTACAGCTTACTGGGGGTTTAGTTAAGAAAAATCAGTAAATATAGTGGGTGAGTTCAATACAATAAAAATGCTGGGGAGGATGTTTTCTTTGCCCCTCACTTTTGTGTTTATTTCCCTCTTTTTTCTTCCCTCAGCTCCATCTGCCAGAGTGGAAAAGTAGATGAGTGACATAAGGAGGAAAAGAAGGCACGAGGGATGGAAATCAGAATTTTCTAAGGAGACTACCTAAGAGCTGGGGAGAGGGAACTTAGTCAGAAATTCTTTTTTTAAAATAAGCACCATTTGTTATGGAAAAAAAAAAAGAAAAAGAAAAAACCACATTCATAACAAATAGTTGCAGCCACAAAATGAGATAGCAGAGCTGTGGTTTGGCTTTGCTTAATGCCTTTTGCGCCCAGAAGCACAATCTTGGGGGTGACAAGGAAGAATGCTTAGCCCAGAGGTATTTGAACCTACTTGAGAAAGTCAGAGCTGGTGGGGGGATAGTCACTGGATTAATGTGCAGTTGTGAACGCTCAGTCTTTGCAGCTTTGGACCCGCACTCAGCAAGACTCCAGGAACTCATGGGACGCTGTTCTTGCCTCAGTGTCATAATATAAGCACTGATTTTCAGGCAGCATTTGCAGGTGAATGATGGGGTAGGTCTGTGACCCCTCTCCTGGGAGGTAACAACGCACGTAGTGCTGTACGCCTGCATCCACTTGGAGGACAGAGAGGATTTGGTGACCTCCTCCGGGCAGAATGACAGATAACCTCCTTCAGCCAGAGGAGAGCCACCGCTGTCTCACTGTCACAGCATGCCATCAAGCCATTGGCAGCCCATCCTGCTGATAGCAAAGCTACACAATAGGCTGTTCATTACTGTAGCAAAAGCGTCCTACAAAAGCTAGAGCAAAATAAATTAAAGCATTAGAGTCTCATTTTCTACAGCATTAGCGCTATGATGAATGTGAAATCTAATCCCTACTGGCATCACCAATACCAAAGAAGACAGTGCTATGTGTTAAGAGGATGTTGTCAGAGCCCCTCAGGAATTGTACGCAGCGATCAGAAAATCTTGTGTCTCTTTCCCCCTCCTCACCAGCTGTCCCTGCTTACAGGTCACCTCATTTCCCATCGCTGATGGACCAGAAGTACGATGTCAGGCATATACTGAAGAAGCAAGCAAAGATTTTTCTTCTGAGTTATTTTGGGAATGAGCAGTTACTTGAAAGCAGAGTGAGAAGCTTGTGCTAGAATAGCTGCTCCCAGAACAGCCGTTCTGCTTGGATGGATTTATAATAGCCACTTTAACCAGTGCCAGGAAGACACTGAACTTCTAATGAATCATTTTTCCACAGCTGTGAATAGGTTAGGATGAACTTCAAGAATGCATTTATACTTTTTTTTTTTTGAGATATAACAACCACAGCAAAGCCTTGAACCCCTCTAGTTTTACCCACAGGGAGTGTCTATGCACACCTTTCTTGGATGGATTTACTCAAAGCTTCTGCACAGGAAAGGCTAAGAGATGTTATCTGGAAGAGCACCGGGTTTGGTTTTTCTGCCTCTGCACACCTCCATGCCCAAATTCAACTCTGCTGTAAGGAAAAGCATTGCCACTGGGCAGCTTCAGGACTGCAGGACTGCACGTGCTGCTGAGGCTAACAGCCAAGCTTGCTATCTACACTGAAGCCTTCTTGCAATCATTTTCTCTACCTATACTCCCTCCCATATATCTGTACCTGGGCTCTCTCTGGCCCCGGTCCTTCCCCTGTCTCTATGCCTTCCCCCACATGCTTCCTTGAGCTGAAAGTTACCCTTTTCTCCATGTCAAGGAGAAACTTGTCCCAAGGTACACTGCAGCTTCCACTACCTCTTCCCTCTTTTCAGCCTTTTGAATTTTTATTTTTCTTTTCTCATTCTTCTTTTCTTCCTCTTTCAGGGAGGCAAAGTTTCAGGCAACACTTGATTCGGTGGATATTATCTGGGGTGCGTGGGCCACCATCATCTGATAATTGTGGAGGTTTCTCTGCCTGTTTGCTGTTATGTCTCTGTTACGCTCACTGGGCTTTGTTAATTCTCACCAAAAAAGATGTGAGGGGGTGGGTAGAACAGCCCTGGGACTTTGGAAGCGGTACGTCACAGGGTGTTGAAGCTGTGCTTTAACGTCCAAACAGCACTGCCTAACGGAGAGCAATGCTTTGCAAACTGACAAGTAGACCTTTAAGGCTGTAAAATCACACAGCTTTTGCTGAAGCTAGGAGCTCTCTTTTCACGTCAGGCCCTTTTGCCATGCACTCGAAGAAATAAGAACAGGACACTACTTAGCTAAAGGAAGAACCACTTTTAAGCTGTGACTGAAGCTTTATTGTGGCCCCAAGATTTTTTCCAATTAGCTTTGGAAAAACTGCTGTTAACTTTCATTGCTTTTTCTGGTTTCGTACACCTGCGGCTTTGCTGTGCATCCTGAAGGATAAGGATCAAATTCTCAGCAGCAGGGTGCTGCTTGTTATAGTTCAGGCCTGCCCCAACACAGGTGGGGAACCATAGAGACACTTTTTTGGTGTAGTACTTGTGTCTGTGGTTTGGCTTTTGGGCTTGGGGGTGACCAGCTGGGTGGAGCTCCCAGACTTTCTGGGGTCATTAGGGTGGTGCACACCAGGGACTGGAGACCATCAGCGCTAGGAAGCAAGGATGAAGAGATAAAAATCCCTGCTTCTGCCCTGGTTTGCCCATATTTCATGGCCTATCTCCTTCTGATCTATACATTCCTGCTAGCATACCTCGCTGAAAAAGTATACCTTTGTTTGTTTTGTGCTGCACTTTTCAGGAGGGTCCTCCTTACTTAGCGAGAGCGGTGGCTGCAGCCTGGAAGAGGGGAGGCACACGCTGTTCTTTCCCTGCCACCCGGCTTGGGCCATTCCTGGGTTTCTGCCATCGCCCAGAAGGAAAGGGCACGCTTGGCTCTGCCAGCGCGGGGGCCAGGCTGCTGGCAGCCAGAAGAGGAGGCGTCACACCGTCCCAGTGACTGTAAATACACCACGCATCTTTTTATTGTCCTGTCGTAATCACAATGTTCCTTTAATGTAGTTTGTTTAACTGGATGACTTCGGTGCTAAAAATAAGTGGATCTTGCTGTTTCCAGGACAACCGCTATCCCAACGGCTTATCTCGGCGCCTCTCCTCTGTCAAAAGGATGTTCTAAACAGAGCTGGCCATGAATATTAAAAATGAAGCATGCACACAATAAAGCATTCCCTGGGAAGAGCCCCATGTATCAATGCTATACGTTATGCTAATAGGACAGTTGCCTCTCAGAGAGGTGCTTAATTCAAAGGCTGCGCTGTGTGGGATCAGATTGCAAGTAGCAGGAATGTAATGTGTGTTTCTTTCTTCTTTTTTTTTTTTTTTTAAATTCAATCTCTGGTGGTCGGAGTGGCTCGCTAGGCAGCACTTGCTGCCTCTAGGCCAGAAATCCATAAATTGGAACCTTGCATGTGTGTCCTCAGCCCACACAATGGGATGGCTGCAGGGGGACGGAGAGCCGCTGCCTGGCAGGTGGCACCCGGTGGCATGGGACAGCCCGGCTGCCTCTGTGAGCATCCGAGTGCCGGTGCCTCGCACACTGAGATGGGGAAGAGACAGCTCGTCACAAACCATGCTGCCTTTTTCTGAAACCTTGGCTGAGTGAGATTCAGCCGGTCCGGAACAGAGATGGATTGCTCGTTTGGAGGAGTCAAGGAGATTTAAAAAACCCTCCTAGCAAGGAAATGGTTGCGTGAATAGAATGTCTGCATTCCTCCAGCTTTTTATTCCCTATCCCCTTTTTTTTCCTCCTTCCCTCTCAAACTTAAAAAAAAGCCTTTACAAAAAATCAGAGGACGCCTTAGGAGATCAAAGGGATATTTTTTATCCTCTGTCACTGGACAAAAAGGAGGAAATAATTTATCCAGTAGGATTGATTTTCCAGTAGAGGTTGGGCAGAGGCTGACTCCTGAGCGGCAGCGCTCTTGCAAGAGCTGGTGAGGCCCCATGTCCAGCTCGTATGTTTTGAGTGAAGCAATTAGTTCACTATTAATCAAACTGTTTGATTCCATGATTATAAAGAAAAGTTTACTGTTGCTGATGCAGTATAGCAAGGTCTTGTACAAAACCAGCAACCTTACCAAAAGCAGCCTCACTTCCTCTAATAGTATTTACTGAAACAAAATATTAAATGAGTTTAAACATATCGCTCATTTCTGTCTCTGCAGCTATATTTTAAACAAAGATTTCTACTTAATTGAAGGCACATTTATGTAATAATTGGCATGAGTGCAGTGAGCAAGACCCTCAGATGTTATAAACTGGCTAGGTTTCATTGTCGAGAATTTAATTTTAATCAGATGAGGATCAGGTCCGTTGTTAGGAGACCTTCTGAAAGCCGTTGGTTGTTTATGAGAGCTGACAGCAAATGTAACTGTTCAACCCTTATGCACTGAACCTAGAAATTTTCAAGGTGACTGGCTTGGCTGCAGGACAGCTGCAGTTTTGTGAAGCTGGTACAGAAGGCTTCAGAAAAGAAGTGGATCCTGAGCTCCCACTGAGACTTATTGTCGGCTTCTTAATGTTTTGTTGTTCTTGTTTTTTTCTCTCAAAACTGATTCTGACTCCCTATGGGCATTTAATTTTTGTTATGAAAATAATGCAGCAGAAATACCTACCTTGCTTTGGTCTGAAAATTTGGACTGTGAGTCTCGTCTAAACAGAGAGACTCACTTCTCCTGATGTATTTCAGCAATTGCATTTTCTAGCCCCAGCCAGAGCTCAAAAAGCCAAGATACATGAAAAATAATGTTACCTAGATGCTTTGAAATCCCAGAAATGGCTCTATTGTAGTGATGTTTGTAGCTTAAAATTCCAGGGAGGTGCAAAGTCCTCTGGAGGTAATGCATATCTCACCTCACTGAAAATATCTTATCTTGGCAGGTTGTGTCATGCCAGAATAAATAATGCTGAAATGCATTAAAGAATCTGGAGACTGGATCTGCCTTCTATATGGAAGATCTCTATCACACGACTATTCCCACTTATCTGCATCACTGCATGAGAGGGTAATTCTTCCAAAAGCCTCAGAAATGCATGTCTGGGGACCCCAAAAGAGGCAGTTCTGAGGGGAGGGTCTCAAGGGGAGATAGTCCGTACAGCCCAGGCTGAGAGGGAGGTCACCTCTGCTCTCCAAAATGCCATTCCAGGTGGTTTGGTGAGAGGACATGTCATGGATGATGGTAGTAGGAGAGCAGAACTCTGTGGGCACAGAACTGTTTTTGAACATGCAGGCAGAGATTTGTGGTGCAATTTCCATCACTTTCAGTGAACTTCTGTTACTTCAAAATAAGGGGGAGTTTGACATTCTGATACTACTGCAGCAGCAGGACCACAGCAAAAAAGAGGTATGTACACATGCACACACACACACACGTGTATACAAGCATATATAGGAATATTTCTACATGCTTATAGAGGGAAAACCGGCAAAGCTGTGAGAGCCAGTCAGCTTCATGAGGGACCAACCAAGTGAGAAAAAAGAAAGAAGACAGAGGAGGATACGACATTACAGCTCCTTCTGGCCCTTCTGCCCCTTCCCAGGATTCAGACAAACTCAAGGCAGCCCACGTTGCCCCCTCATTGAGCGAACACCCTGTTCCCTCAGCTGAAGTATTCATAAAGCCAACTTGCTTTTTCAGACTTAAGGAAAGGAAAGCAGATGTTGAGCTGAACTGACAGCCCTTCAGGAAGTCTTAAAATCCCCCAAAATTATTTAAAGAGGAAACAAAGTTTGCAATTAGTGGACTACAGCAGGTTAAACGGTCCAATTGCTATTAATGCAATTATAGTCAAGGTTATGATAGCTCTGTGTCTTCTTAAAAACTCGGGCCTCCATTTCATTATGCCATTCAGTGCTTTTTTCGTACTGCTTCTAGCATTTAGCAAAAGGAAAAGTAAATAGTGGATCGAAAACCCTTCAGCGATGGCCCATATAGTCTGAAGCGTAAGAGTACATGTGTCTGGGGTGGGACTAGAAGGAGTTTGAGGAACCTCTCGGTATGTTCTGGAGAGTGGATAGCTTGGTGCAACAGAGCAGCAGCTTCAGCAAAGTCACTGTAGTGACTCTGTTGGGCAAAATTAATGCCTACACATAGCTGGATTACTGCACCTGGTGTGAGTAGTGTATAATAGCAAGAATGTGAGGCTGCCTTAATACTAGCATCTCCACTGCTTGTGCTGCAAGAATGCACGCTGCCCCTCTGCACCTTCCATATGGCAGACACTTGGAAAATCCAGTGATTTAACAGGTTCCACTGTGTCTGTCTAAATTCCCCTTCCCAAGAGGTAAACCTTTGAATCTTTTAGCTACAAATAGCAAAGAGCAAGTCGGTGTCCACCTCATGCTGCAGCCTTACCCTCTACCCAAGCAGCACTTTGAGTCCTTTCCATCCAGACACCTGTTTCCACAAAACCCATAGGAACTTAAGCTCCCTACAACCGGGGTCAAGCTGGGCTCAAGTGAGGCCATGGGTTTGAAGTTTACAGGCAGAAAGACTGATGGACAGAAAATGGTGAGCTTTTGCCATCAATTGCAAGAACTATTGGCATAAAACAGACTTATTTCTCAGCCTTTTCTGGTAAGCATTATTGTGTTTTGCTTCTTGTGATGTTTAGACCAGGACCACCATCCATTACTCCTTCACACCCACTGTCCTTTACAGCAAAATAAGCTGAGAAAAGTGCTTGCAATGGGTGGCTAATATTTGGGCCTAGGGCTCTAGTGCGTGTGGGGTTTGGATCCTGGCTGTGTTGTTGACATGATTTATGGTGTTTGTTGTTCAGTCTGAAATGCCAAAGACATCCATCAAACTGTACAAAAAGGCCATTCTATCCTTTTCTCTCTCCAAAGCATGTCTTAAGAGGTATTTTTGGCTGCTAAGGGTACCAACCAACACTCTGCTTATCTAAAAAAACAGGGGCTCCATACACGAAAAAGGGGATCGTTGAGATCATTGAGATCACAGCACGTACATCATAAATAATAAGTTGCTTTTCCTACAAAATGCAAAAAAATGCCACATACACTTATTTTGTTTTATTAATCTCAGTTGAATTTTATAATGAAACTTGTCCCGTAGGGAGTTCAATCCTTTTTTAATATCTTTACTTGTGCAACATTTTATCTTAGTGCAGTCAGTCAGATAGGTAGAAAGAATAATTGATTGATTTTTTTTCTTTCTATTTTGGCTAGTAAGTAAAGGCATAAATGGACAAAATCATAATTGAAATAGAGATACAAACAGTATTTCCCAAGCTAAGCGCAAAGACAAGCCAGCACATCTGCATTTCAAGTGTGTCAGGGAAATTACTGTGGAAGGACTGCTCTAATTCTCATTCCCGTGAAAGGGCAAAATGGAAATTGCTGTTTTTGCTACTCACGCACATCACCTAGCACAGCAGGATCTTGGTCCTCCCTTGGAGATTCTCAAAGGCCACCAAGCAAATAAATATTCTTTGCCATTTCTATTAGCTTTTATGAAACATCTTTCATCCAAAGACTTTTGAGGGTTACATCCAAACAGTGCAGCAGGAAGCATCCTACAGGGAGGGTGTTCCAGGTGTCCAGTGCCTTGAACATCTGGACTGGGAGGTGGACAAAATGTGGAACAGCTATCTAACTGGTGTGCTTCAGCCAGGTGCCTACGGTGAGGGGTGGCCTGGCCGACCTGGCTGCTCCTGTTGTGGCTATCTAACCAGGAATGGCAGATGTAAGGAGTCTGCTTTCTGTGTGCTGCTGCAGGTCTGGTCGCACAGAAATGACCTGAGGTCATGACTCTGCCCCTTATACTTCTGACCTAAATTTGGTCTTGATTAGGCCCATAGAATCATAGAATTGGTGAGGTTGGAAGGGACCTTTAAGATCATCAAGTCCAACCATTAACCTGCCCTGACAAAAACCCCTTCTAAACCATGTCCCTAAGTACCACATCTACCCTTTTCTTAAACACCTCCAGGGATGGTGAATCCACCACCTCCCTGGGCAGCCTCTTCCAATGTTTAATAGCCCTTTCAGTGTAAAAATGTTTCCTGATATCCAATCTAAACCTGCCCTGACATAACTTGAACCCGTTTCCTCTTGTCCTATCACTGTCACCAGGGAGAAGAGGTCAGCCCCCATCTCTCTACACCCTCCTTTCAGGTAGTTGTAGAGGGTGATGAGGTCTCGCCTCAGCCTCCTTTTCTCCAGGTTAAACAACCCCAGTTCCCTCAGTTGTTCCTCATAAGGTTTGTCCTCCAGACCCCTCACCAGCTTTGTAGCCCTATTTTCAAATCCAGAACAGCAACACTGACAAAAAGATTTTCTAGGGACAAAATTCCTCAGGTTTGACTATAACTTTGGTGTGCAGTATGGCATAAGTACACATAGACACCCTTAAACACCTCCAAATACAGCACAGTGCCTGCTGTAAGATTAAAGTGGCAACTTGCTAACAACGGGTTGGTATCACATTGCTAACAGGAGGAAATTTTTTCTTTAGAACTTGCAAAGCAGAGAAACAAATTGCATAATGAAATCTGTGGGGCTGCCCATTTGAAATGCCAAGGCTTTTTGTCCCCTACATAGCAGCTGCCTGGCCATTCTGCCTTAGAAGCCATCACGGTAAACCTCCCAACCGAAATCAAGTTACACCTAGCCAGGCAGGATTAGGTAGCCATGATGGCATAGCTGTATGACCACAACAACGCTGAGTGGCGAGGGGGAGCATTCCCTTTCCTCCTCCTCCCTGGGCCTGCGATGATGGAGTGGGATGTGGCTGTGGGCACCCAATGCTATCCACGATCCCCGCAGTAGCATCTCGCTGGAGGAGGTCCATGGGCAAGTAGGAGCTGGGAGTCATGCTGAAGACATGCAGGCCCTTAATGGTGTGGTGGGGGAGCGGAGCCAGGAGCTGACAGTATGTTAAAAACCTGGCATGGTCCTGGTATGCTTGGTCATGGAGCTGGGAAACCAGGGCGTGCGCGCAAGCTGTCGTCACAGCCTACGGAGAAGTAGTGCGGTGAGGTAATGGGAACGTCGGGAAAAAACATCCTTAAGAAACAGCTTAAAAATATAGTCAGATGAGAGTCCCTCAGCCTTGCCTGAAAGCCGGGGCTTCCCTTCTGAGGAACTTTTATGCGTTCACATCCAGAGCTGTGGCGGTTAAGCCCTATTGCATCACGTGCTGTCTCTACGTTGAAAGGGAGACGTGAAGAAGGTGAGTGGTGTGCTTTGTCATTCCAAGGGAAGTGTGAGATTTCACTTACCCACAAGCAGTGCAGATGAAAACAGAGGGTATAGACGTGCCTGTGGTGTGTTCAGGCCTGTTGGCAATTGATTTGGGAAAGTGTACATTTCCAGATGTCTGCAAGTTCTGGTATGTGTGCTGTAAAACAAAGGTACAAGAGTGGATGAGGTGTCTGCTCTTAATGCAAACATTTTTCCTACTTATATTGTGCCAGGATGCTTTACTAGCTTTAATCACCACTAGGTAGAAAGCAGGTGACTAAAGTCTTGTCGCTTTCTTGGTTTGCCTGAAATTGAAAGAAGAGAAAATGTAGCAGACCCAAACCATTTAATCTGAAATGAAGTTAAGGGGACGAGTTAGCAAAAGAGAGGCAGTTGTTTAAAGGTGTGAAATTGCTGAAGAGAGCCAAGTTACAAGGGGTTATCCATAGATGTGGCCAAGTTAAACAAGGCAAGCTGGTGACGCAGTGAGGCCCCACCTCCAGTGTCATTCACAAACCCAGCCTGTCCCTGGACGGCCCCAGCAGCTTTGATTGGGCCCTGTTTAACTTGGCCTTTTGATGACGAACTCTTACGAAATTTGGCTCTTTAGGTAGGTATCACACCTTAAAAACATCTGACCCTCTTTTATAGATGCAAAGTACTCTTTTATTTGATTTCTTCGTGCTGCCAGCCTGCATCATTGGGTTTGGGTTGGTCCTACCAGAGGCAGACGTGTATCTCACTGGCAGAAGACAGTAGATCCAGCAGCCTCTGCCAGACAGACTTGGAGAAAATAACCCAGAAGTCCCAAAGGGTTCATCTCCTCCTTTGTAGCCTGAGGGCTTTAGCTGGAATTTGGAAGAGTGGCAGGAGATTACTAAAAAAACACAGGGAGGAGTCCAATAGCAGAACTGAGATCCAGACACCAAGGCCTCGAAGCTCAAGTGTCAGCTGATGTCTTTGGGGCAGGTTGTTTTGCAAACCTTTGGTGGCCTCATAGAACAAGTAGTGTTGAATGTCATCAGCATCTAAGAAGTTGTTTTCCCCTACAAAATTATGTTATGAAAATGAATCCATTTAATATTCTGTGAGATTTTCCATCAATTTCATGGGGAGAGATTGTATTAAACCAAAAAGCACTTTCAGGAGCTCAGTGCCAGCACAGTGCTACTCCCAGAGCTTGCAAAGAGTCCTGCTTTCAGCTTCCCCAACTTTTTAACCAAGCTGAGAAGAACAAGGATGAATGTTAGGGTAGCAAGCCTGAAATTTGTATCAGATGTTGCTGTTTTGGGAACAGTTTATCACCTCCCTAGAGCGGCTGCTCAAAATCTGCTGGTGCCTCAGACCTAGGGTGCTGAGCCACAGCTCTTGGCACTGGCAGTAGGGTGGACCATGTCACTCCACTGCCAGTGAGAGCTTGGGGCACAGTTGACTGTGAGCTGGTTGCCGCAGGTCAGTGGTATCTATCAGGTGGGTACTCACTTAGCATGTAAGTTGTCTCAGCCCTCCACTACACGTCTTAATTTAAATTAACATGGTGGTGAGAGGAATAATCTTTGATCCCCCTGGATACTGGGTCCAGAAATGCCCACTAGCTTGATTTATATCAGCAGCGGCAGGGCTGAGGGGTGCTTCCAGTGACCTCCCAGGCAGACCTACCTGCTGCAGACAAGTCCTGTGCAGGCTGCTGCTCCTTTCTCTGCCCGCATGGGGACAACCGCAGGCTGAAAGGTGACTTAGGATCTCCCCATGCAAGATACTCCTTCCCTGGGGGTCTGATGGCCAGACCAGAGGTCTGATGGTCCTGGCCAGAGCAAGGTGAAAGCAAAGGTGTCCCCTTTGCTCTGGGACAAGGGGAACACAGGAGCTGAGCACCACCACTGAAGAATTGCACCAGTGGGTGAACCACCACCAGTCACCTCTCAATGCGCTTGTGGAGTGAGAAATAACGACAGCCCCTGTGCAGCCCCATTCTTCAACAGGTCTGGGACACTGCTCGCACATAACGCTATCGTTCTGGGAGGGCCAGCCCCTATCATGCATGTGGCAGGTGGTGTCCATCCTCGCTTGCAGCTAAAGCTGCGAAGGGTGACATCATGCAGGAGGCACTTCGAGGTGCAGCCCGGCAGCAGCACGTGGGGTTAGGCTGATTACTGGAGAGGTGCAGCAAGATCAGCAGAGGATCCCCCAGGGCTGAGTCGATAAGGTGAAGGATATGTTCCCCTGTGATAAATGGAAAGCCCTTGGCCACCTTCAGCTTAGTGTCACGGAGCTCTGTGCTGGAAGTGGCACAAGAGTGAGATAAACTCCAGTCACCCCAGGGCTCTGTCAGAGCCTGCAGAGCCCGGGCTGGAGGCTGCTGTCTCCCTGCCCTGGAGCAACCCAGTATTTATGCTAGGAGCAGGCAGCCATAGAAAGCACTTGAAAACCCAGGACTGAGCTGCAGGGGAAGCAGCTGCCACAAGCTGAGCCACCCTTGCTGCAGGGAAGGGTGCAAATGCCCCCTGTCCTGCCCTGAAGCCCAGCTTGCCTGCCCTGGTTCCTGGTTTGGGAAGTACTCTGCATGCAACTCCCCTCTTCCACCCTTCTCCCATGATGATTTCCAGATCCCTCTTTCTACAGCTTATCAGCATAGGTGCTGCTCTTGTCTGGGAGGTCCCACCTACTGCAGGGTGCTCCTGCGGCTGGAAAGCTTGAGGACAGTTTCTCCCTGCAGCCCTTCCCCTGTGTCACCTTCAGATCCCCTAGGACATGTGATTTTCGGAGTCACAATGCTCAAGAGCCCACTGAGGGCCAAGGAGGGCCCACAGCTCAACTCAGCTGCAAATCCCTCCACCGCCCATGCCGGTGGCCACCCTTCGGCAGAGGAGGGACCCATGCCATGCTGCAAGGGGGCCCGGCCACAGCACAGTAATGAAAGGACAGCAATATCTCAGGCAGTCTGGGAGGCAGCAGTCCAAAATCCCAACAATCAAACCAAAAGAAAACAAGCAAATAAAAAAACATTGCTTCAGCTTCAGCCAGGAACCCAGGAGAGCAAACAGAGGAGGCTGGGAAGCCAATATATTGTGCCCTGGGGGAATCAGCTTTGCTTGAGCCAAAGAGGGAAGAAATGCATATAAAATAAAGAGCAAAGATGAAAGCCGTATATCCCAAGCACAAACCCTCACAGACGTGATTGGCAGTTTACATATTACATTTTATAGCATTCCTCTTCCCCTCCCTCCATATTTTCTGTCTCCCCGTTTCTCTGCTGACAGCTCATATGCACGCCTTGCGCTGCACAAATAAGCGCCCCGCTCCTCCCTCGCATCCTGCTCAGACTTTGAGCCAGCCCTTCCCCGGGTTCGCACCCCAGCCCACCGCCCCGGCTGCCTGCGGAGGAGACGGCAGGTCAAGGTCTGCGCTGTCGCAAGTCCACCGAAAAGATTTCCTGTCATGTGCAAAGAAAAAAAAAACCCAAACCAACCCACCCAGCCCCTCTCCTCTGGCTTATTTGCTTTTTTATTGAATCCGGTCAAATCACGATTTCCCCCTCCTCTTTCTTTTCAATAAACAATCAGCCCCGCGTCGACTTGATTACGAGCTGCTGATGCAGCATTGTTGAATCCAAGCCCTGAGTGTATGTTTTGGCAAAAACAGTGCTATTTTCAGCTAGGCGTATGAGGTGGCTTGCCAAGAGGCTCAGCTTTCCCAGCGGACTCGAGGTGGGATGGAGGCAGGGCTCCCGCTGGCTGCCCGGGCAGCAGGACCAGGTTCCAGGTCTGCACGGCTCAGCACCGTCACCCCTGGCAGACCTCGCAGCACCTCGACGCTCCCCCCTTACTGCGTGTGCCTCCGCTTTGCTGTCCTCTCCCCAGGTAACAGACTCACCCGGCTGCAGAGGGGTCTGGAAAAAGCTGCCTTTCTTTGAGCAGGACCATGCTGAGAATCTGCTGAGGCTTCTTGGTCGTGGTAGTTAAAATTGGCTTGTTTTTTAAAAAATACCGCTGTGGTTTTGCAGCCTATAAGTACCAACAGACCATGTTATGACTGCCCGTGTGTGCTGAGGTGCCTCTCCAAAGCAAGGACTGTGGACCTTCCACATTAGGAGCTGAACCGACCCAGAGCAGCGTCTCACCAGGATCAGATACACCGAGTAGGGGGAGGACAAGGAATCCACGTGCCAGTTCTGGCCGCTCTGAGGGCAACCGCTCAGCACGTCGGCTCCCAAAGAGGTTTGCTTTGACTCCCTGCAATGCATAGAGCCCTTTCGCCCCTGTGGCCAGCGTGCGTTCCTGGTGCAGGAGCTCTGCGAGCCCGGTGCTTGTAGGGTAGCCAAGTGGTTTTTTTACACTAAAAGCCCTTGGAGCTAAAGGACTTTACACTAAAAGCTTTTACACCACTTGGAGGTGCCCTCCAAGTCAGCTTTTTTAACACTCGGACAACACAGCCTTCATATCACCCCTCTGTTTAAAGGGTATTTCTTTCTTTCCAGCCCAATAGTGTATCGCTATCCCCCATTCTCCTCTTGGGACGCTTGTGCTTTTGGTGTCTATTTTTGCTCTTGCTGTTTTATTTTGGATGCTCTGTTTCCCATGGATTCAGTGGGCACGGAGGCCAGCTGTGTGAAACACAACGGTGAAGGCACAGGCACACAAATTAAGTGGACTGCAATTTGGGCAAAGTGACTTCCCGCTCCTCCCACGACAGCCCTCTTGCAGAACTTTCTTTTCCCCAGGTGGAATGAAAAACTTGCTCCCTAATAAGCTGATAACGTGGGGGATTTGCAAACTGGCTGCCTCTACCGTTCTTCTTGCTTTCTAACCCAATCCCCTTGGTTGTGCCCAAGGGGATGCTACAGGGGCAGTGCACCTCGGGTGGTTTGCAGCGGGCAGGGGGGCAGCTGGAAGGTGTGGGCAGTGGCAGACCCCGCTGGAGGAGGGCTGCTGCCCTCGGCGGAGCTGTGCAGGGGTGGCCGTGCACGCGTGTACCTGCACGCAAGCGCCCGGCTACGCTGGAGACCGCCTGTGCCTGTGCCGGCATCTCCTCTCGCTGAATTCCAGCGGCGTTACGTGTCCCCCGGAGAGGAGCAACTATTTATGCCACAGGCATAAATAAATCCACCGAGCATTTGCAGTAACACAGGTTGCTCAGGGGGCTGAACTCAATCCCGCTCTGGACAGGGACAAAAATCTGCCTCTGCCTGTGGTGGGGCTGGGTGAGGGTGCTGGTGGGGTGATGCCACAGGGAGGGAGAGGAGGGTGAGCTGAGGGGAGCACGGAGGGTGCCGTGGGGCTGCTTCCTGTGTGCCCGGGGCAGGGCAGGCTCTCAGCAGCGCTGAGTGCAGGGGGAGGCATGTGACGAAAAGTGGCAGCACAGGTTGCAACCCCTTATGCTCAGCAGCAAAGGTCCTCCTTGCAGGGCTGGTTCACCCAGGAGAGGGACCTTTCCTTCCCTGCCACACCCTGTTTGAGGACAGAAGGGCAGAGATTGGTGTCCTGACACAAGCCTGATGGTGCTTGTCTTTTGGCCACTCTCCCGCTGCATCTCGCCTGTAGCTCAGAGCCCAGCAAGCCACCCCCCCTCCCCCGAGAGGTGCCGGCTGGGAGGGGGACCCTCGTGCCCCATGGGGTGCTACCAAACCTCCCCAGAGACCTCACACCTCTGCCCGGCTCGTGGTACTGAGGACTGCAGCCAGGCTTCCTTGTTCTGCTGGGTGATACCCGGCGTGTCTTTGGTCGTCCATCGGCCCTGTGAGGACAAGAGGCTTTTCCTAGGTGGCAGCAGCACCATGACTTGCCTTCAGCGTGGATGTGGTGGTCAGCCTGCTGCCCCAGCTGCCGCCCCCCAACAGGAGCTCGTCCTGACGCCCACCTCGGCTGCAATTCCTGCAGTGTCCTGCCATTCATCACGCCGCAGCAGTACTGTGGAGACACGGGTTTGAAGGCAGTTTCAACCGAGCTGTAGCTTTCCTTCCTGTGGATGCAGCTCTTAGTAACATGAGCTCACTTATTTCTGTGATTTGCTTTCTGATTTTAAATATAGAATAGATATAGAGCTGGGTATGACAGATTGCAAGGCACGCTTTATCCACTGAATGCCGTCTCTTTTCCTCTTGCAGGTTATTTTCAATAAATGTCTTTTATTATCCAGCAGTGAATGCTGTTTCCATCTGTTCCCCCTGCCACTTGACTGTACATACCTGCGTTCCTCGGGTGCACGCAAGATGTCTGTCTCCTCCTTATGGAGTGGTAAGTTGTGATATTTGCTAGTGACTTCTGTCACCAGCCAGGGGGGTGTATTTCTGCCTCCTGATCCCACAAGAAGCTTAAGCCGGTGCACGTTTGTACCCAAATGAGACAAACACACTGGCACCTCTTCTTGTGCACAAGCTTGACTCAGTAGAAAGCAGTGGCTTATCAGTTCATGGGAGGCATGCAGAGCAACTATGATCACTACCAAAATGAATTTTTTAAAAATATGGTCACTACACATCAAAAAAGATTTATTGTTTTCACATATTTTAAAGGAAGAGTATGGCACCGCTGCTTTTGACAAGGCCTCAGGATGCTACCAGGGAACACCTGCAGGGAGCTGACGTGACTTGGTAGCTGGTGTCCTCCTTTAGAAGTACATCCCTGGTGTGATTTACTCATTGACCTTAAGATAGAGGTAATGTAAGCATCCAGCGGCTGAGCTACAGTCAGTGGAGGGAAACAGGCCTTTCTGTGGCAGATGACTGCAAACACCTGGAATATTAGGCAGGTGAATTGGGCTTTACTGGTTTCTCCTTCCCTCTCTTGACTCTGAAGGGACCCCTGAGGTCAAGCTCAGACATAACATTGCCAATCATTTTGAAAATGTGAGTGAAGTGTTTTTATTCATGGTCTTTCCTGGAAGACTTTGATGACCACAAACCTGTAACATTCAAAACCTCCTTCATTTTTCAAATCTGCCCTTTTTTTTTTTCCCTCTTTTGCTGGCTGAGTGACACTCTCGTGTTCTGGCTGATTCACCGCTCCCCTGGATATTTCCCAGCATGAAATTGCTCTCAGCAAGTGATGAATGAGTGCTCTGCCTTAACTCTGCCAGAGCAAAGGGCACAGCTACCATACGCACCACAACTTTCAGGGTATGATGGATATGAGCTTTTACAGAAATCTTTATTACCTCACCTTCTTTGCCCTTGGAACTGGACCTCTCATGAGCAGTTTTCAATTTAATTTACTTTCTTAAGGAGAAATGAAAGGTGGCAAATCAAGCGTGATTCTGTCACCGTAATTCGAAGTTGGTGTGAAACCCAGTGGTGGGGTGCGATGGGCTGCTCAGCCAGGCAGAGTATTGGAGCATCCCTGGACCAGCAGGGAAGGTACCGGCATTCCCGTGCTTATGGCAGCACTGGCCATTAGACTGCTTTAGGTATAGCCGTAGGGCTGCTTCCACGGCAAAGGCTGTTTTGAAAACGAGCTGGGTTTACAACTGCTGTAAGCATTTGCTCTTCGCTGGAACTTGGTATACAAAATCTGGCATGATTTTATAAAAACAAAACAAAATTTAAAAAAAAAAAAAGGAACTGATCTTGGTTTTTTGTTGTTGTTGTGTCAACAACAGAACCTAGTAAAACAAAGGAAACCAAAGTCCCCTTGTGTTTAGTGACAACAGCTCCTGCACAAACTCTGAGTGAGACTGTTGCCCCTCCGAGTTGGAGGACAGGGCCAGGCTGGGAGGAAAGCAGGTGAAGAAGGCAGGTGCAGAGGAGAAGCATGACCAGGCCGAAGCTTTTGAAGCTCTTAAACTGGTTCTTAGCTCAGCTGCCAATGTTTTATGTGACCGTGATCTTCACCTGTAAAGGGGAGACAAATTTTTAAGCTCTTTAAGACAGTTGACCTGAAGTCAGAGACAGATCTCTGTGTGTTTGCATGGAGGAAACCTGATCCTGGAGGAAGCTACTGTAATATAACCAGTAACTGCGGCTGAGGATGAACACCCAGGACTTAAACCGTGACACTGACAGCAGCAGAAAGCCACTCATAGAATCACAGAATCATAGAATCGGTGAGGTTGGAAGGGACCTTTAAGATCATCAAGTCCCTCATGTGCTCCAAAATACATTTACAAAGGCTTTGCATGGGACATGTCAGAAAATACGGGTGCCTTTTCACCTTTCGTCCTCCAAAAATGAACTGCAAGGTCCAGTCATGCATGGGAGGGGGTTTTGATAGCCACAAGGGGCCAGGATTTGGGTTTACTGCAGTAGAAGTGTTGAAGAAGAGGGGGTTGGTGCAGGGGGCAAGGAATAACTATGAAGCTGAAAGCAAGTGACATACTCACATGATAACATAATGATGTTAAGAAAGCTCCGAAGCCCAGCCTTACCTTGTAACTGGGGCCAGATCTGTAGGACAGGTCGATATTCCTGGCCAGGCTGTGCTGTTGCTGGTGCACTTGCTGCAGGACCCTTTACGCAGGGATGTGGGGCCAAGGGAGCAACACCAGCCCTGCGGGAGCCAGGGGCTCCCTGAGGACTGCCAACGTGAGCAGACACATGATACATGTGCCAACATGATACATGGTACATGAGCCAACGCTGTGTCATTGCAGGGGGGAAGGGTCTCTGCTGCAACAGCACGTCTGTGGACCCTCTGTAGAAATTTTGGGTCCAGTACTGGCAAGACAAAACCCCACCGGTGGTTGAAGTTGTCATGCTGAACATTTATTTTCATACACACAGTGGTGATCTTGAACAAACCCCATCCTGTTTACGGTCAGGGATTATCCTCCTCGTTCTCTTCAAACTAAGTAGACTGAGGAAGTCCCTGACCTTCCAGTTAGCGAAGAGCTGAGCTTCTGGACAATGTGGCAGGTGCTACCTCATCCTCAGCTGCAGCAGTGGATTTGCCAAAGCACATATTCAGCAAAGAGTTCACACCAGGGATGGGTGGCTTCCAGGAGGCTGGGCAAAGAATTTGGGAATGAAACCTCTCTGTGCTCCAGGGCTGAAGCAAGCGGGTCAAGACATTACCTTCAGCCTTTACCCAGAGCTGTTCAAAGCTCTTGGTCACAGAATATGGCTCTTCATTACATGAAAGGACTTTCTGCTTGGATATTCAGCGTTTACAACTTTCAAGAGTCTGGATAGTCTGCAAGTAGAGTTTCTGTATTAGAATGACAGCTTTCAGCTCACAGTTGAGTGATGAGTAACCAAAGTAAACTTGGTAAGTTAGGCGAGTTGAGGTGAGTCAATGCACTATTAATGCACTGCCAGGCCCGGCCACATTGATATGAAGAGGTTCCTTGAAATATGTTTGAGTGCTTTGCTCTCTCCCTAACCGGTGGTGGGAATGATGGAGTACGTCCTCAAGCTGAATGCCAGCCACCAGGGACAGAGTTGTGATCTGATTTTGTCGCCCTTGACCATCAGCTTCCTAAACAACTGCCTGCTCTCCCAGGATGGGCCTCTGGGCTTTGCTGGGAAAGGGGAGGGAGCAGAAGAGAGCATCAATACCTTATGCCAGCCTTGCTACGCCTGCTAACTCAGTTCTTTTTTGTTTTAATTAGCGCTGAGCTGTGTATAATCAATATCCTTGTTTAGACAAAGGCAGGGGAGGAAAAATTTGTAAAAAGCCCTGTTTAACAAAGAGCGTTGATGGACCAGCTAAGCATCCTTCTCTTGAAAACAAGTCACCAAATGAGCAAACAAGGCGAGAGCAACAATGTGATTTTCATGCAAATTCTTTCCCTCCAAGAGGACTGCGTGAGCACAAACAGAGATTAGTGGCTAATGTTCGTTTGCATATCCTAGACCATCGCAGAGCACTTTTAAAACACTATTGCAAAGCATTTTGCTAACCGGGACTTGTCCCTTCCACCCGTTCCTGTACAGGTAAACGCTGTTTGCCGGCAGAAAGGGAAATCGCAGATTACAGCCTCTATTGAATTAAGGCTCACAGCCTCCAGAGGGGCAAGGAAAGTAGCAAATGGCTTGCTATAGATCATACAGGGAAATAGCAGAAAGCTTTGAAAGAGTACCCGATGTCCTGTGCTCCTATCAAATGCCCCTTAAAGCTGGCCTCAGGGCATCGCTTGGAGAACTCAGCATTTGCTTATTCTGAGATGAGAGGGTGGTAGAGCTTCACGGCTCCACAGCTTCAGCATTTGGAGGTCAGGTTTGGGATCTGTGTTGTGCCGAGCCCACCCATCTCCCCTGTGCATGACTCCAGCTGTGCCTGACATCCCTCTCCCCCACAGCCCGCAGAGTGTTTGCCGCCCTCCCAAAAGCAGCCAAGCCAGGGCCCAACACTTGCTAGACTGGTGAAAATCTATGACAAACTCTGGATGAAGTTACTTGAGGCTGTTGCTTTTCAAGATTCTCAAACTGGTTTCTGCACATCTCACTGGGAAGTGCAAAGGGGTAGGCACATTGAAAAAAGCTGAATGAAACTGCTGACCTTTGCTAGGCGTGCTAAACAGTAATAATGCCGTATTTAAGTCTTATTGAGAAGAGCAGAAAGCCACTCCAAAGAGGTGTTTCCAAGTATCCAGTTAATCAGCTTGACCAAACACGTATTTTCCCATTGGTAGAAGAATTTTTACCATGTGCATAGTAGAGATATAATTTAACAGTCACAGGAACAGGCAGACTAGTGATGATGGCTTGAGCCAGTCCTGGATCTGACAGTCCCTCTGTGCCTTGTGCCAGCAGAGGGGCAGGGAACAAATTGCTCCCTAAAATGGGCTGGCTCATGGCACGGTGAGCTCACTGGGCAGTGTGGGGACAGTATGAAGATGTCTTTCATAGGGTGCTGCAAGGGGTTTTGCCCTAGAGATCAGTATTAGGACCGTGGCACTCTTCCTGGGCAATCCTGGCAATGTCTTTGATCCACTTGCCCTAGGTTTCAACTGGTGCAACCAGTGGATCAGGAATACCCCATTATATTGCAAAGTGCAATGTGCCTCTGCAGAGTCCTTGTAGCTGAAAGGAGCAATTTTTTTTGGAAAAAAAATGCCCTCCTTGAAACTGAGGGGGCAGCAATTCCTGCCCTTCTCTTCATCCTCAGCTTCAGCTCAAGGGTTGTAAGAAAGCTAGGGTGGCATGCTGAAATTCTGGGCTTTTCGCTGGGCAGGATTTTCAATAGGTTTGTGGCTAATGCAGAGCCCTGTGCTTGAATGTTCCCTTCTTCTCCCACAGATGACATCATCTGCTGTCATGAAGGGGCTTTTCTGTCTTGGTGGTGGCGGCAGCAGCGGGCGCTGGCTGGATCCGATCCCGGGGGAAGCAGGTGCTTGCTCAGAGCCCCCCATCCCCGAGCCGGGGTGCCCTTGTCCCGCAGCACCGTGCTGCGCTTCCCTCTGAATCTCAACGAGCAAGGTGGGACTTCAGGGCAGGTGGGATGCGCTGATTACTTGGATCTTTCCTATTCGGGGGCATGATGAGCTGCTCTTTTTGCCTCCCTTCTCCTTTCATGTTCACACAATGCTTTACACTGATTTTCCCTGCACAGGTTTATCTGCCAGGCAGGGTAATAGAGCAGTGCCGGGGGAGTCTCTGGGGCTTTTGCAGGGGCTTGATATTGCTGAGCTGTGAATGCAGGGAGAGGCAGCGCGTGTCGCTAATCCTGCCCTACAATAACCAGTCCTTCGCGGTGGATGTCGCATTTGCTAAATGTGCAATTGTTTATTGTTTTGCCTGTGTAATGATGTGCACGGGCCTTAGGCCAATTTGGAAATATTAATAAACACGGCAGCGTTTCAGTAATGCACCAGGCAAAATCCTCACATCGCTCCCAGGAACACTAACACGTTACGTTCATAAATGGAATAAAAGGGAGTTTTCTTCCAAAATTTTAAAAAAGAGCTTTCTATTACCTGAGCCACATAGCAGAAGATCTCGTAGGTTATTCACACCAATACACTCTAACTGTGAGGTGGATTCATAAGCGAGATCATAGTCTCTCTGATGTAGCAAAATCAGATCAGTGTAAAGGACAAGAAAACATACATTGCCATGTGCTGTCACTAAATGGACAGCTTTTTTGTGATGAGAAATGGACGGGTGATTTACAGGCCTTTCAGCATAGACAAAACTGAGCAGTCAGTTTTATCTCAGCCTTTTCTCCCCTGTGGACCATGATCCTTTTGACCATGGCTCTTATAAAAGAGCCTCTTGGCCCCCCATGCGATGGTACATCTGCGTTAACAGCATTGCAGAGGGAGATATTCAAAAGGAACCATGCGTGAATGTTTATTTCCCAAAATCAGAATATTTGACCCACACCAGGCAAGCTCCCTCCCTCCCTTTCAGATTGCAGTCCATGGCGGCATCCCAACTTTTTGGTAATGGCCTATTAATCACCTACTGCCTGATCCCGTGAATCCTGCCTGGTTGCCTCCTGGATACTTCATCATCTGCAAGCAGGACTTGGACCAGGCAGCGATGCCTCCGTCCAAGCTCCTCCAGATGCCGGGGCTTCGAGCCTCGCCAGGGCTGCGTGATTTCCGTGCGTGCCATTAGACTGGGACGATGCACAGCTTGGCTGGGAGCACAGGGAACGCAAACCCTGGTGAAAACCTGGCTGCCAGCCCCGGCGAGCGAGCATCCTCTCTGCCGTGCAGAGCTGCCATCTGGCAGGTCAGCCCCTGCTGTCCTCGCTGCTCCAGCTTCTCAAACCAGTGGCGCTTTTTTTTTGTTGTTGTTTGTTAGATTTTAAATGAAAACGAATGTTAACCTCAGCCTGTGGATGATGCAGCCCGTGGCTACCAGCAACACCTCTTTGCTTGGGGATTTCTGGCATGAAGGGGCTTAACTGAACACCACACGGTAACCAAAAATAGCCCCAGCATTGCAGACTGTCTTCAGCTGCAAGGGCAAAACCCACCCTGCCTCAGTGGGCAGCCAGGCTGCTGTGCGTGGCACAAAGCACGTTACAAAGCGAGCCCTGTGTGGGTGGGTGCAGGATGAGGCAGAGTCGGTGTGTGCTGGTGGCACTGCCTGCGCCATCCCGGGGAGCGGTGACGGACCCCGCTGCTGCTTTTGGCAGGGAAAGGCTCTGCCGTTCTCCCCGCTTCCCCACCTGCAAGACCTGCACTGCGAGGACTTTCATGAGGCATACATGAGACGCAACTAATTTCTTGTTTAAGCAGGCTTCACGGGGGAAAAAAACACAAGGACAATCCAGTTGGGTGCAACTGAACAAAATTTAGTTCCGATTTAATTTTAGTGACAGTTTTTCCCCAATCCCATGGCATCTGGCCTCATATGTTCCTCCTCCACCCCTTTCTTACAAGCTGGACAAAGCTTGGAGAGAGGGCACATGCTCAGGAGCAGCCCCCAGCTGTGCTATAGGATGTTAGCAGCAGAAAATAAGAACGTTTGAGCCTGAACCCAAATGGTTGGTAACAACAGTGATGTCCCCTTCTGGCTCCCCCGGTTTATTTCCCTTCAAGATACATGGGCTGTCCTGGCTGGTAGAAATGCAGAAAGATCACAGTGGTTGGTTTTGCATCTGAGCAGTGGAGAACCCAAGCGAAGCTCACGCCTGGGTTTTTGGAGGGATTGCGGAGAAGCGAGGCGGTCCCGAGGGCTGGAGCCAGGCTGCACAGGCTGGGGGCTTCCTTGCAGCGCTGTGGTGAGGCCGAGTAACTTTACCACCTGCAACTCCTCCTTGAGAAATGCTGGTGATTCTGGGGACATGACGGCTCCTTCCTTCTCACCCTGACACTGACCAAGCTTCCAGGGAGGCACTTTTCAGGATGGAGACTGCCGTTTCCCTCCAGCAGTTTGCCAAGGGCCCCATTAGTCTTTTTCTAGTGTCATCATTTCGAAGGCTCACGCTGTGCTGCTTTTCCATGAGGAAGGCAAAATTCAGCCCACAGGTCCGTAGGCAGCAGGTACAGCTGTCTTCCTTGCTCCTTGAACAAACTGTTTTTTCAATTGCATTGAAGAGCATTTTGTCTGAACGACTTCAGCTTCCTCATTGTCTTCGTGGCCTGGGATCACCAAAACCCCTAGACACCCTGCCAGTCCCACCGGCAAATTCTGTCCCTTCTTTCAAATCGCTGGAGGAAGATGCCGTAAAGTGTCAGGCCTGGCGGAGGTCCCCATGGAGCCCCACCAGAAGTGGTCCCCTCCGTTAGTGCCCGTCAGCCAGCCGGCCCCTCAACCATTTCATACATTGTCTGGAGCAGTTGCAAAAAGCTCATTCTCCCCCAAAAAGTGCTGTGTGATGCCTAGTGATTCCTCACCCAGGTATTGCCTCCCGGCAGCTACTGTTATCAGCAGCGTTTATAAACTCACCAGAAAATGAAATGAGGCCTGTTTTCCATGAAACTCTATCGACTGGCACCGATGCTCTCTCTTTTATTTTTGTTGTACTCGAATCCCATGTCGTCTTCTCCATTGTCTGGTCTGGGATTGATATCAGATATTTCCACCCTGCCTTTTTTTAAACACTGGCACACACTTAGGCCTTTTCCAGCCCACTGGAACTTTGCTGGCACCCCTAGGATTATTAAAAATGAATGCCAACAGGCCAAACATCTTCCAGACAGCTCTTTGAGGACTTGAGGGTATAAATTATCCGGGCTTTGCAATTTAAAATTGCTTATCCCTAACAGCTGTTGTCTGTCATTCTTCTCAGTGATGCACTGGAGAACACTTTGTCATCCTTATGTCATCTCAACATATCATCTTTTTTCTTTTCAAGTACAGAACAAAAATATTCATCTAACTCTTCTGCATTATCATTAGCTGCTTCTCCATCCACATCTAGAAACGAGCTAATACAGTGTGGAACTTTATGGCCCGTACAGGGACTCATTGGATTTATTTATCGGCAAGACAATTATCTGAATGTTTCCTGGTGTTTGAATACCTGTAATCAGCATTGCCTTTTAGATACATCGTTCAGATACGTAAATCACAAATTATTCAGGGTGCTGCTTGGCTGCACAAATGAAAGTCAGAGTTTTTGTGTCTGGGACGTTCATGTCACCCTAATGAGGGCTCTTTTCCCTTTTTCTAAGTCCCAGTTAATTGAAATGGAAAAATATCCATCCCCACACGACAACGCTGCTTACAGACAGGGGATGGAACCTACTCAGAGAGATAAGGGATTATCCTTGGGTTCAGGAGACACAGATTTTGTTGCTGGCTCTGTTACTCACTAAGTCTCTTTGTGCAAGTCACTCGCCTGATTGTGCCCCTGCTCCACTGACTAATAACTGGGACACACCACTGCTTTGTCTCCTCTAGGAAGTGTTCAGGGTCCATAGAGGAAGACACCTTCCTTGAGCAAAGCTTTCTGCCATCAGGGGCTTTAGAAGAGTCTCAAATGTGTTCAGTGTTTATTTTGTTCTTCTTTGGGTGCCATCTTGCTGTTCACACTTGGAGCATCTCGTTTATTGGGATTTGCTTTCAGCTTGAAATTTATTGAAAAGACGTCCGAGGCACAGCAAGGACTTTGGGGCAAGAAAACAGTATTGTTGCTTGTTGATCTTTTTAATAAAATCCCTCCCCAGAGAGTGGGGTTTAGACCTTCACAATTTCCACTCTCTTCTCCCTGAGAGGTAATGAGTGGAGTAAGCAGAGAGGAAAGCTGAAACCAAGAGGGGTCTGGATCCAATATGTGATTTGTTCCCTGTGGAAAGACCAGCTTTGGTTCAGACCGCTCCAGCTGGTAAAACTTTCACTCAGTAAATTCAGTGTGAAACCAAATGTGTTTCTTGAAACAGATCCTTGGAGGACTTTCAAAGACACCGGTAGGTCAGATGTATCCAATTAGTAAGGGCCTGTGACGAGGGCCCTGAGGGGCAGGGAGGGGAATCTTCCCAGAACATCTTGACTGCACCAAGCTGCACTTCACTGAGGTCACCCCATGGGCTGGGGCATGGGGAGTTCATGGTGGGACTTCACTGACCAGGGCTTGCATAGGCAGCATGGGGAATAAGGGTGGCACAGGACATACTGAGGTGGTGGCAGCGCGCCGGGGCTAGTCTTGCTATTGTATACACATGTATGATGCCCACCGTCATCCCCCACTATGCATCTAACTGCGCTGCTTTGCAAGTAGTGATGAAATGGAAATGGAGACACATATCTATTCCTGGCTTTTTAAAGTTTCTGGTTTTACTTGTGTTGCTGTTTGGTGAACGCGTCTTCTGACCAAATTTTCAGCTTGACTTCTTCGCCATGCTCTGTATCGTCTGGGAAGGTTTCACCTTTCAAAGCACATCCCACCTCTTTCAGGAGTGCTCAAAACCAGGTTTGTTCCTATTTAGAGTCCCTACAGGCTACGAGTCCAGGACACTGGCTTGGCTCTCAATGTTACTGGGGGAACAGCCCTGATACTTGACCCTAGATACAAAACTTCCTCTAAATCTTGGATCTTTGGGTCAGCTGTCATTACAATGTAAGTCCAAACTTACTCTGCAAGGGTTGGTTACATACAAGGGCTTGAAATGTGGCTTCTATTCGTTACTTCTGGCTTCCACGCTGGAGGTGTCCGATGGGTAAATTAATGAGAAGAAAGTTTCCCATGAAGTGGTAGCACCCAGGGCCTTTCAACTGAGAGGGTCTTGGAACATTTCGCAACTTGGTGTATACACCAGGGCTGTGCAGAGGCACAGGGCAGCCCAAGGCATGGCACAGGAAAAAGGGATGCTGTTGCAGTGGGCATCTGGGCACAGCTCTCCCTGCTACAGAGTCTGGTAGCAGCCACGCAGAAGCAGAGATAGGCTTAGTTTGCAAAGCCCCAAATGAGAACTAATGAGGGTGAAGGTGGCCTGGGATTAAGGGGTGAGACGGAGCTCCCAGGCAGCGTTGCTTTCCAATATTGCTATGGGCAATTCCTAGGGCAGTCATTTTCCAGGCTGGAAAAGGGGAAAAGTAATACACCTCTACTGACTGCTGAAGGATGCTGGGGCATGAGATGTAGTATGAAATGACCACAAAGATGATCCAAGGACTGCAGCACCTCTGCTATGAGGACAGGCTGAGAGAGCTGGGGCTGTTCAGCCTGGAGAAGAGAGGTCTCTGAGGAGAGCTTATAGCGGCCTTCCAGTACCTAAAGGGGACCCACAGGAAAGATGAGGAGGGACTCTTTATCAGGAAGTGTAGCGATAGGACAAGGGGTTTAGATTAGATATTAGGAAGAAATTCTTTACTGTGAGGGTGGTGAGGTGCTGGAACAGGTTGCCCAGGGAAGCTGTGGATGCCCCATCCCTGGAAGTGTTCAAGGCCAGGCTGGATGGGGCTCTGAGCAGCCTGGTCTAGTGGGAGGTGTCCTTGCCCATGGCAGGGGGGTTGGAATTAGATGGTCTTTAAGATCCTTCCAACCTAAACTGTTCTATATTTCTATGATTCTATGATTCTATGACCTGGCCTTCTAGGGTGTGGATCAGGCTGAAAACTATGTTAGGAACAAAATGACCCATGTTTACAATCTATGTCCCAATCATCTGTTCCTCATACTTGTCGAGTGCCAAATGTTCAATTGCAAAAACACTGGCCAGGGAGTCCCTCGTTCCCGTTCGCAAGCAGCACTCAGGTGCCAACGAGCAGGGATGTACCTGCACTGTCAGTGGGACTTCTTAAACACTGGTATTAATTTTGCCATGGCTGCCAATGGCATAGGAAGTACTCCAGATGTTGGGTGTTTATGAGCTGATTTATGAACAAGAGGAGGATCACAGCAGCTACCTACGGTACTGGTAAGTACACAGAGGGTCCCATCTGCCTCCAGCTTTGGCCCCTGCAGATGCACCGCACTTTGCAGCCGTCTCTCAGTGGTGGGGAGGAGGAGGAATCAAAGTGCAGGAGCCCTTGAGGAAAGGATGAACAAGGCTTTGCATTTTAGATAGGCTTTAGGTTAGAAAAATAATAAAAGCCAAACTTTTTAATAGAAAGATCAGCTCCAGCACTGGTAATCTAGCCAGACAGCAGTGGGATGAGGAGAGACATAGGGAATGTTTGATGTAAAATCAAGGTCATGCCCTGAAAATCAGACACAGACGTGGAGAGAGGTATGTGAACCATTAAAATGAAAGGAAACCTGAGACGGTTCTCCGCCAGCTGCCAGAGACACCGGGCTCTCTGTTTGTGCACGCTGGAGCCCACTCTCCTCCACGTTTGGCAGTGCGGCAGATGCCGCATTGTGGTACCATCAGAGGAGAGGAAACACAGATGATAAACCAGAAGTGAGCTAGGGACAAACTTAAAAAATTCCTTTAATGTGGGAGAAGGGATGCAAAGCTCAGAGCGGAGGGGAAAGTTTTGGCCCAGGGGCCTGAAGCCCTCTGCTAAGCCAACAAGGTGAGTGCAGCCCTCCTCTGCATCCTCCTCCTCCTCCTTCTCCTCCTCTGGCCAGGAGTACCGGTGAGCAAGAAGGAGCTGCTCCATCCTCACGCGTAACCAGGCAGCAGCGTTCTCCACAGCTGCCACCAAAATCCACAGTACTTCTTCCTGTGAGCACCAAGGCACTGCAGTGAGAGTGGCAAACTCTCTTCATGTGAGTTTGCACATCTCTGGAGGAGCCTAAAAGCTCTGCTCCTTCTCACTCATTTATGTCTAGGCTGTGACTGAGGGACCCTGAAATTGATAGCCATTTTACTGCTGGTTTCACTGGGCACTGCGGCTTATCCATCATCCTTGCAATGTCTGTTGCTGCAGCACCAGCCTCCACAGAGCTCTCTGCTCTCAACTCCCAAGATGGGACACTGATTCCTCCGTCTCAGTGCAGCCTTCCCACTCCCCTCAGCCCTGGCAGGTGAGGGTGACAGGCTCCTGACAAGGACAAAGCAGACATTCAGGAGGCTGCCCTGGTACCCACTGGACGTGTTGATCTCTCCCACAGCTCAGGCATTTTGCATGCAGGAGCACAGGCTGCATTTTCTGGTGCACCAGAGCTGGAAATCCTCTCTCCTTTCGTTCCCTCAGGGCTTGCGTAAAAATCTTAGCTTTGCAGATGAAAAGAGCCCTGCACACAATGCTTTTATGAGCTCAGCACCCTGACCTCAGCATGGTTCAAGTCAACATTTTCCTTTGGATCAATATGAATATGTTCTGCTTCTTTTTTTTTTTTTTTTCCCCTCCCCCAAGGAAGACAACAGAACAATCCCAAATCCCCACTGGAAAGCCCAGCAGAGCTGGTTTCAAGGCCCGCAGGGCAGGCACAGGGCTGATGACAGCTCGCCAGCAGTGTGAGCTAAGACGTAATGCCCTCACGAAGCGTGTTTGTCTTGGCTGTCACCCACCTGACACGGGATTGCGCTGGCTGGCAGCAACGTGGCAAGCGGCTGCCACTGGCACGGAACCCACCACCGCACGGACAGCATGAGCCCAGCCACGCCGGGAGAGGGGCACAAGCTACCCGCTAAGGGAAAGCCCAAACTTGTTTGTGTTTACACCTCTGCAGGGATGTTTGCGTCCTCTACATCCCTCCTTACTGCAGGGATCGCCCGCTGCTCTCTTTAGATCCGAAGCTGCCCAAGCAGCAGCCGGGCCGATGGGTCCGGGTGCTGCCCGGGACTGCTGCCGCCTCATGCCACAGGGTTGTGTGACGGGACAACAGGCTGTCACCCCCTCCTAACAACACCTGTGGCTACCACGTCCTGAGCAGTTGGGGTGGAATAGGGTTTCCATGCCTGGCTTCCTGATCAGGAAAGCCAAAACTGATGGCTAGCTGGAATGTGGGAGCAATGGATTTCAGTCACCACAGTGCTGCTGGACATGGCTGAGGCACTGCTGAGATGCCACGAAAAGTTGCAGAGCGTCATAAGGGGTGGAGAGATGCTCCACACCATCTGGGACCATGCAGGCATTGCCTTCGGCATGTTTTAGCTGGATCAGGCCCTTTGGTACTGGGGGCTGGGAAGCAGGGAGGTGGGAGGTGGGGAAGGCACCAATCTGTCCTTGCACCTCCACAGCTTCCCGGGTTCCCCATGTGTCCCTGGCATGTCACCACGTGCACCAAAGCCACCGGCTGCCTGTAGCCTTGGGCTGTCTCCGTCACCCACAGCCAGCCATGAGCACTGCCTGCAGCTGAGGGACCGGATTTTCCAAGGAGCACCAGTATGAGGTTTCTTCCTCTTTGTACTTGGTCATCAAAACAACGGCTCTGATTAAAACCAGGAGCTGTTTCAAGCTCAGCCGCGTGTGGAGATCAGCCCAGCTACTTGGTCAACAACATAAAAATGAAAATACTTAACTTTGAGCATCTGGGTTGTTTTTTGTTTTTTTTTTGCTTTGTTCTTTTTTTAATTTTGGACAAGTCCCTGTGAGATTGGACCATTTTCCTGACAGGTCAGCACAATTAGATGCCTTAAAGCTTTCTGAAGATCGATTCTTTTATTAGATGACGGCCCAGAAAGCCACTGGGGATGTACAGTCAGCATCCGCCCTTTATGGGAAGAGGCGAGGGTGGAAGGGGAGAGGCCATGGTTGTGATTTGCTTGGCTCGGCACTCGAGCTCGCTGAGTTTTGCCGTACTCTGAAGCCACGTGATTTGTGTAGCTGTGACACAAAATCATAAATCAATCCAGTTGGGCTAGGGAAGTTCACGAACCCTTACTGAACTTTTGGACGAACCTGGGTTGAGTTTCGGGCTCATAACGAAATCCGAAACCAGGCAGGCTTCAGAAGGATTTGCGTTTCATCGCAAACCTTTTGTAGAGCTTCACTAAAAAGGCAGTGATCTGGAAAACACTGGGTTTGGTTAAGAAAAAAAGTGTTGGCACAAGACCGCTTAAATACACCAAGGCTGACTTTATAAAATAGTCATACTGCAGTTAGTGAAAAATGGTTATTTTTGAGAAACGCCTCTTGCACAGCACTGTCAGGGGTTAATTCCATTTCACAAAATTGTCCAGTACAGTTAAAACACCTGCTGGGAAGATCTTCCTTTCACATCAGATTTTGCAGATTTTCAGAGTGGTTTCAAACCCCTTAGCTTTAAACCTGTTAAATTCTGCTGATCTGTTTGAACATTCCTGCAATTTTTTTTAAACTTGTTTTATAGGCCTGGAAGTTTCTTTACAACATCTTAATGCAATGTTTGCAAAAGATTTCAAAGAGCATCTTCATTTTCAGGCAGCTCAAAAATCCTCTGTATTCTTCCCTTGAATCTGAATGCAGAAATTAAGCTAGAAAGGGCTTTCTTGTAAGGTTCACCATTGCTTTTCTAGCTGAAGGGGGTCAGGCTCTTCTGCTGCATCTCCCAAGATGGCAGACTTCTACAGAGGGTTAGTTTGAGTCCGGAATTTGAATAAGCCTTTGCAGCGCTGCTTATTGCAAGTGGGTCAGGGCCAATAATCAGGAGATTTTAAGATAACAAGATTCCAGGCCCTCCTTTTTATTTGTCCCCTTCTATTTGAACCCTCAGGTTCCATGTCTGCAACCTTTTCTTCCCAATGCGCAGGAGTCAGAAAGCTGAGATCCTCGAGGCTGTGGAGCCACCTTCTTAGGAAAACAATGAAAAAGCCACAGTTCTTTCAGAAAAAGCAAAAGATTTGCCATCTGCGTCTGCAGATGACCAAATGAGCCTTTGACTCCTCTGAGATTTGTTTTTCACCCTTTCACAGTAAAAATTAGTAGAAGCTGTACTTTATTTGTTATACTTTTCAATTTATATTTAAAATATACATATTGCATACTAAGAAACTGCTACGGCTATCCAGCCGAATGTTCTAATTGAATTTAGGATGCCTTTTGCCTTTAGATTAAACTGAACCTGGAGCTGCTCCCAAATTAACAAAACCAAAAGAAAAGCAGGGGATTTCAGTCATTTTAAACAGCAGAGATACACAAATAATAAATACTGAAGCTTAAGCAACACATTGTAGAGGTCTAAGTCTCTCATAAAGCGAACTCTGCTGATGGAAACAACTGACCTGTGTGGAAAAATACCAAAAAGCTCTGGTGTTCTCCTTATTGACAACAAGATTGTGATGATTTAGAGGAAAGGGCTAAAAAAAGGAGGATGGTGAAGTGCCTTGCTCAGGAAGGAATAACACGATGCTCAGATTCTGAGCAGTGGATTGTATTTGGCCTGGGCAAAATTCAATTTGGAAGTTTAAGAGAATAATGAGCTGAAAATCTCTTAGCTATGTACAGCTGTCCCAACAAAATCAACGCTCTGGGCCAACTTCTGCTTCCAGGGAGAGGGATACACCTTGTGTAGGCTGCTGGGGGACTGGACCCCCAGGACTGAGAGCAGCATCTCAGGGTGCGCTGGACCTTACTGGACCATATCTGCATTCTTGAAAATCTTCCCTTCGATGAGTGAGTCCTGTGGGCCTCCCCTTCTGACCTCTGCCTGGTGCACGTAAGTCCTGAGTGTCCAAAGAAAATCACTCTGGGTTTATAGACTTACAGCTGAGTTTGGAAACATTTGTGGCTTTAAAATATGAGGTCTCATATATGGGAACTATTTTCCTCTGTGTGTTGGGGCAGTGCATTCAAGTCTGTTTGCCAGAGGAGACCCCAGGTGTAAGGCTTGGAAAGAAGACAGAGAAGGGAGAGGAACAGGAAAGAACTTGATAGATAATACATGGCAGAAAGACACCATGGCCCCACAAAGAGGACAGGGAACATGAATTCTTAATGTCAGGAGGTGGGGGACCAAGAAGACCTGGAGAAAAAGCAGTAGACAGGATATTTCAGCTAAATATTAGGAAAACTTTTCTTACCAAGTCAAGCAAGTTGCAAGTTGCTAAGAGTGCCATGGAGTTGGAGTGAGTTCAGGAGTGGCATCTAACGGAGAGCCCCACCAGCATGGTATCACTGCTGATGACACCTGATCCAGCTTGCTCTGCGTCCGAGCTTGCTGTGACATGTACAGCACTCTCCTATGACCTACAGCCACAATGACAACTCGAAAGGACTATGTGCTGCATCAGAATATCTGCAAGCCGTTGAAGCACTGGGGATTTGCTGGAGTAGACATTGAGCTGTTCTGTCACCAAGGAGACTTTCCCACAATGCTGGTGGTATCACAGAATTGATCCCAGAAGGACTGAGGTTGGAAGAGACCTCTGGAGGTCATCTTGTTCAACCCCCGCTCAATCAGGCCACCTAGAGGCAGTTGCTCGGGACCACGGCAAGACGGCTTTTGGGTATCTCCAAGGGCAGAGACTCCACAACATCTCTGGGCAACCTGCAAATTAGTGATATAAGATGGTCTTCCTGCCTGCCATATTCCCTGTGGTCAATTTGATCTTGGACAAGCTCTCCATGTGAGAGATTGGCACTTGCTCCACGCAGGGATGAAGCGGGTAACTCACTGGATGCCTCTTTCATCCCAAAGCATCCGTGCTGTGACGTGTTTCAGCTCTGGCTAGGAGCTGCCACTGTAATTCACCATTTTCCAGACTTGAGATCTTCCAAGTGGAGGCAATTATTTTATTTCCTTCTATGCAAGAAGGAGTCAGAACTGTGCTTTGAACATCCAGGTGAGATTCTCCACTACAGCAGCTGGATAAGGAGGACCATTTCAAAGGTGCTTCCACTGGGAAGAGTTTAATGTGGAGTAAATTGCTCCCAGGAAGCTGGATGAGCAGGAATTGTACCATGAGCAGTTGAGTGAAGAGTGATTCATTTGCTTGGGTAAATTCTTAGTGGAGAGTAAACACCCATTTGTGCAATAACTGATAGCAATAGCAGCAGCAGCAGCAGGAGGAGCAGGAACAAGCTGAAGGTAAATCCTGCATTTCATAATCAGAGATTTTCTACCCCTGAAAATTCAGAGTCCTGTGCACACAGGACTTTCTGAGTGCGTGCGTGTGTGGTCTGCAGGTCTTTGTTATATACTGTGATTTTCCCCACCCCTCTACAGAGATAAGTAGGTAGGAGGCAGCTGTTTGGATAAGTCAGCAGCAGGCGATAAGATTATAACAAAGCCATTGGACTGCAGTGGAAAGTTTCTACACCACACACAGGGCTTTTATCAGGGGTCTACAAATTGTCTTTGTTTCTTTTCAAGGGCTTAACTTAGCTCATCCTCAAAGCAAAATGGCCTCATCCTTCCTGTCATCTTCCAAGATAGAGGAAGTGGTGAGATGCATGTGTGTTCCCTGTCACTGGATATCACCTCACACCAGAGCTTGGGAAGAGGTTTATTAATCAGCATTTTGGGTTTCCTTTCCTTTTTTCCTCCTGGTTTTGGTTACTTTGGCAGAGGAGCCTCCATTTCCTCCTTTGCTCTGCCTAAACAAACCGGAGAATTCAGAGATGGTGTGATACGAGTCTGCCTGAGTTAAGCCAACCCTGCTGGGACCCCAGCACAGCCCTTCCCATCCCTGTGCCCCCCCAGCGCAGGCAGTGCCCACCTCCCCTGCCCCGATGCCAGAGAAATCACACACGTATACTCCGTGTATACCTCAAAAAAACTCCAGTTCGCGGGGTGGCTACTGAGTTGGTAACTCAGCCAAGGCTTGTGAACTGGCTTGCGGCTAACTCAGCTCTCAGCCACTGTAAAAGGGGAGAGGCTTTTGGCACGGCTGTGTTAACTCATCGGAGAAGGCGACTCAAGAGAAATAGTGTCAGAGAACTGATTGATGAAAGAAAACGTTTAGCTGGGCTTTTCAAATGCTGGAGACGTGCATGAAGGGATTGGCTTGGTAAATTCAGGGAGTTTGCTGATCATCTTTCTGCAGCTGGTGCCTTCTTGTCAGATCTCCAGTGGCTTGCACCGGTGTGTTCTGCAGCAGAGGTGGGTGCAGGCAGGTCTGGACATCCCACACACTGCTATATGTGTGAAGAGCGCATCTGTCCTGCCACTGAGGAGATCATATGGCAACTAGAAATATATAATGTGTAATGTTTCCTTAAAAAAATTTAAAGCAGTATCAAAACAAAGCAGTAGCTTCTTGGAGTTGCCCACCGGTCCTCTGGCCCTAGGCACCAGCACGTTGTTCAGAGCTCAAAGCCCTCTTGCAAGTCTCTGCCCCAGAAGAATTTGCAGTGTATGTGGACAAGACTCACAAAGAATGGGAGAAAAAGTGATCATTACTATCCCATTTATTGGCCAAGGGAACTGAAGAAGCAGAGAAACTTAGAGGTGTTCCTGATTTACTTTTTGTGTGTCCCTCTTTTTCGTCAGCCAAAGTGCTTTCTAGCCCTCTGCTTAGCTCATGCTGGGCACAGACTCTTTGTCTGCCCACGAGGACAGTCAGATATGAGGTCCTTCAGGAACATTACTGCATGTTAAATCCTCAGCCTGTCTTAGCCCACATGACGTTGCAAGTGTAGACAGGCTGTTTTAACCTGATTTAACCAGGCCAAAGAAGAACTGAGTAGCAGAGCAACCTTGTTCCCTGCCCACCTAAATGATAACCCAGTGTTTAACCACGGTGTGATCCCACAAGTCCCATGCTCACAGCTTACTGAAAAACACCTGTTAAAAGAGCTATATCAAACAAAACCTACCCAACACTAAATGCAAAGTGTGAGCAAGAAGTAAATGAAATAATTGAAAAACCTGGGGAAATGTCTAGACCACTTAGATGCATTTATGTATTTAACAAAAAGTTGGCTCATGTGTTCACTAACAATTCATCAACCTCAGAAGAAAGTACTTTTAATCTTCTGCCTGATATGGTTTTTGGCTGGGAATGAAGAGATGAAACAAAGAGAGCATCTCATTAAAAACCCCAATCCCAAGCCCTGAACAGCACAGTAATAATCTACAGGCCACTTTAAAATTTCTAAGAACGTTTCTGCCTGAGATTTACTCATGCTTGTTAGACGCGTAATGAGAAAGATGATTTATAGCCCAATCCTTATACACACAACCTTTCTTCTAGAAAACAATACTCATTTGTGAAGTGCTGGGAGAAGCATCTGAGTCGTGAAGTGGTTTTAACTGCAGGGGAGTGAGAGGCTGACCTAGTTAAAAACCTTTCGACATCATTATTTTACTTTCCAAGCAAAAGGTCACTAAAGACATGCTGAACAAAGGCGGGAGAAGAGACTCCTTTTCCTGCTGTCGATGGCCTTTGAGCTCTTGAGCAGGCGTGTGCTGGTGGAGAGGAAAGATGCTCCAACTTGACCAAGTGGAGGAAAGAGCCCTCACCGACACCAGGGCAAGTGGACTGCAGCCCCATGGAAGCCCCACACCAGATTCACTGTCACACAAGGTTTTATCCTTGCATTTTGATAGAGAAGTGGTCATAATTCATCCTAACAAGCCAGAAGGGGACTATGTAGGACAACCTTCAGGGACTAGTGAAGAGATCTGGGGACTCCAGCAGGGCAAGGGAATAGGAATAAAGACAGGGAGAGAATGTTAGGACACTCATGAGCTCCATGATCTTCTTGCTCCCTATCTCTGCCCCTCCGAGATGGCAAGTTTGGGCCAGCCTGAGGCCTCCCTGGACATACCTGCAGAGTCCTCACCCGACGGCTGACTCATTTTAACCAGGAAAATTGCACTGTACAAACCCCTTGGGAGAAGGGAATGCTGAAGATGGGCTGAGTTCTCGCTGTGGTCGAAATGACCCTACATGAGAACTTCCGCAGAATACATATATAGGTACATTTGTATATATTAAAATAGATCTGAAGCTGCTTATAGATCAGACTAAGTGTCAAGACATGATTTCTGTGCCTAAAAGCAGTGTGCTGAGGGTATGGGGAGGGCACAGGTTGGTTTTAAAAAGAGGGAGACTCCTCTCTTGCTTTTAACTCACTTTTTTTTTTTTTTTTTTACTTTTGTGACTATCAGTTACTGTGCATGGTAGCTTTTTTCTTCTGAGATGTCTTTGGCCAAACAACTCTGGGTATGGATGTCAATATTTTTAATTGTGAAGCAGAGGGATCGTGGTATTCACTTTCTTTAGATCTCCTGTCGCTGAGGTATAGCTATTGAGCCTCTATTAGATCCTGTTGAAATAAGCACATCACTACCATTAGTTTCAGAGAGGCCAAGGCTGGGTCCACTGCAGACAGAGGTCCATTAAGCCCTTTGTACACAGGCCAGCCCTTCCAAAATTAGCCTGAAGTTCTTGTTCATTCCTCTTGGCTGCTGCTAATCAATTAATATGTGAATTTGCAGACTCAAATGGAGACAGGATATTAATATAGACTGTGCACTCTTTCCCTACAGGAATTCATGTAAAAGCTGTCATTAACATAATGCATATACATGAGTCCAACAGAAAGCTATTAACTTATGTATTCATCCAGGCCGGCTCAGTAAGTACTTTACCATCAACAATCTTGCTGCACTTGAAATTAAATATGTGTGTCAAGGTTAGCACTTCCTGGGCTGAGAAACTGAACCAGAAGAATATTAACAGATGTTAGCAATATGTGTGTGTGGGAGGGGAACATCACACCTGAATCTAGTCAGTACCAAACAGTATTTGGAGCCTGGAGCTAATCATCTAGGAAAAAAACCCAACCACTTTTAATGGGGCAGACTGTGTTAGTGTTCTCCACTTTCTTTCTCCGCTCAATACACCCAGATGGACTTTCTAACATGGAGCATTAGTTAAACACAGTCCAATCTTACGTATCCAGGAACCAGCGTGGCCTCTTGCAGCAAGACAGAGCTATCTAAAGAAATGTTTCTGACTGATACGGAATTATTTGTGGCCTCCAGCTCCCTGCAGCATCCTGTTGTCCCAGGGATGGAACAACAATTACTGCCCCCTGTCCCCCCAGACAGCCCTCGTGTTGGTAGGATTGTTGAAACTATGTTCAAGGAAGGTGGTTTAAGTTGGCTTTACTTTCTAAAAACATATTGATTTAAAAAAAAATAATTCCAATCATTAGCTATTTCACAAAATTATTAAAAGACAGGTAATTCATCTCAGGGAAACACAGGGTTTAAATTCTGTTGGAGAAAAAAACTTGCTCAGGGCTGAGGTCAGACTTCCAGGTGTAAAAGAGAAAGCTCTGTCCAGAAGTGGTTCCCAGGACTTACCCAGTGGCAGGAATCCACCGTGATCCCATATTGCACATCCCATGGAGTCTGAGGGAGCATGCACAGGAACCAGGAAAGCAGTCATATTTGTAAAAGGTCCAAGGAAGGGGAAATGCTATGTGAGAAATGGGAATTGTCAAAGATGACTATTGTTTAATAAAATCAAATAAAATAAAATAGACTAATGAGACAATCTGGGAAGCAAAACCGCCAGTGAGTTAGACATCTGTTCTGGGGAAAAGGCTTGGGAGACATTTCAAGGGATGTGGTAAGAGAAGGGCGACCAAACCCCAGCTTGATTAGAGGAAGCCGGCATAGGCTGAGGCACAGGAGGATCATGTCATGCTTAACTACTCTTCAGGAATTCTTTGAAGATACTACTGCCACGACAGATAAGGGCAATTTAGTGGGTAGCAGAATTTTTTGATTTTCCAGAAGCATTTGACAGTTTTCCATACAGCAGATTAATGGCTTTTGTACAAAGACATTAAAGAGAAGATAAAACAGTGACTGGAATGGAAAAACAGCTTAAAAATAGGAGACAAAGGTTGGCAGAGGATGGAAGGAAGCATTTCTGACTGTTTCTAAAACTGACACCACTTCTATTTATAGTGGACATAGGGATATTTATGTTGAAGCCAGTGGTATTTTGCCACTGAAATGAGCTTTGCAGGAAGACAATGAAAATGGGTGGCGTCCTGCTTTGATCTATGTACCTGCTCCGAACAGCTGAAAAATGGGGTGGTAAATCACCTGACTGCACGAGCTGCAGGCAGACAGTGGTTGGAGGCGCTGCTGGCTTGACTTGGAGGGTCGGGCACAGGGAGACCCCGGGGCGAGTTCCCCCACCGACCCGTGCGGAGGGGGCTGGGGGGGTCTCAGCCAGCAGGGCCGCCTGCAGCCGGGCAGTGAGTGCTCCCATAAAACCCCCTGCCTTACTCATGGGGCCGAAAGTATTTCTCTGGCAAGTGCTATGAGAAGACCTAAAAGCAGGGCTGAAGCAACCTGTTTGAAGAAGGAAAGGGGCTTTTCACGACATGCCCAATGCTACATAATGCATCCACAATGCTGCAGGCTTCTACAGCAGCATCCTTAGTCCATGCCTGCAGCAGGATTAGGCCTCCTCCCCAAGGGAGTGTTTTAGCACTGGGTCTCGGTGGGGAAAGTGTCAGTGGTTGTGGGATCTGCTGGAGGGCAGCCAAGTCAGAGGAAGATTAAGAGAGACCCTGGGGGTTGCAGGTCCCCAAAAGGCCTGTGCCTCACTTTTTTCAGCAATGGCAACTTGCCAAATCAGTCACAGAATCATCACAGAATCACAGAATGATGGGGGTTGGAAGGGACCTCTGGAGATCATCTAGTCCAACCCCCCTGCCAGAGCAGGGCCACCTTAGAGCAGGTTGCACAGGAACGCGTCCAGGCGGGTTTTGAATGTCTCCAGAGATGGAGACTCCACCACCTCCCTGGGCAGCCTGTGCCAGTGCTCTGCCACCCTCAAGGGAAAGAAGTTTTCCCTCATGTTGAGCTGGAACTTCCTGTGTTCCAGTTTGTGCGTGTTGCACCTTATCCAGTCACCAGGCACCACTGAAAAGAGTCTTGTCCCATCCTCTTGACATCCACCCTGTAAATATTTATAAGCATTGATGAGGTTTACAAGCATTGCTAACGTAAGTTCTGGTTCTAAACTAGAGTCATTCTAGTTCTAAACTAAGTTCTAGTTCTAAACCAGAGTCAGGAGACAGCCTCCAGACACCTCTCATTAAACCATAGCATACTCATTAACAGGTAAACCAGTGAGTAGCCCCAAGTCAAATCCTTTGGTAACCAGTGCACTGTAATACCTAGAGGGAGTGAAGGATGAGGAGCAGGGAAAAACTGAGGTCCTGGGTCCTGTCTCCATCAGCCCCAAAACTCAGGGAGGTCTCAAAGGAAACAGGATCTCTCTGATGTGTCAGAACTCTTCCCTAGTCACTCCAGCCAACTCTTTGTACATATCACTGTCCCTGTGTCAAGCATCAGGACTGCCCCCCCTGATATGTCTTGGCATTGGGAATTAAAGGAGAGTTTGTGAGCAAGTATCTGATGACACAGAAAGTCACAATTAACCTGCCAGAGGAAACCTGCATACAAGTTAGCACCACGTGAAGGTTTTGTCCTAGTCCTGCTGGGTGTATCAATCACAGTGCCTCTGAAATTGGTGAATGGGTCGTTGAAGTGAAATCTCATGAGCTGAAAATTGGCACGTGTCTTCAGGATCAGTAGAGTCATGTTCTCTGTTCACCA